>JAHZMU010000333.1:0-10572 GCA_027743725.1 Rambutsinella grinnellia | reverse complement strand
GGTGGGCCAATGATGCTAGAGGTAGGTGAGGAGATTCCATCCGAGTCGGATGTCAAGTCGAAGTCATCATGAGGTCTGCCTGTGTAGACTCCTTGATGATGGACAATGGGTCGGAAGTAGTGGGAGTCAGGGGCACCACCAAGGGTATGGTGCCCACTGGCCACTCCCGACCCGGAGGAAGAGTGCAGTGAGGAAGGGCCACCCCGAAGCAGAGGCAACGTTCCACTTGAGCCAATTCCATAACCTAAACCGATCGGGTGGGAGGAATGTCCTCCCCCCGCACCTCCTCCTAAGCCGCCAATCCCATTCGTTGTGACTGGCTGGCCGGCTGAAGAAGGCACTGAACCTACTCCTACTCCGGCGGGTGACTGGGGCACGTTGTTATTCATCGGTTTTTCTGTTCGGGGCTCAAAGTTTGCCTCGCCCATTTCCTGTCATAATGGTTTGGAAGAAGAGTCATCTTGCCCTTTTTGGCTACCCGCCCAACTGCTATACAGCATCCACATGTCACAACACTCTCTGCAACCTTTGCCCTTCCAAACAATCCTTCACTAATTCTAGAACTGCATGACGCACACACATCCCTAACATAGAAAGACTCTTCTCGCAACGATGATCCCTTTCCTTCAGACACTTCCGAGAGAGACACACCCCATTCCCTTCCTTTCACAGCACAAGCTGTGATCCGGCTCTGTAACCCTGTCCTCTCAGGCGTAACTGCGACCTTAGAAGATAACTCGCGACGAGATAAACTACTAACTAAGACGTTCCGTTGTTGGCGTTGTCTTCGTATCCGAATTGCTGTTAGTCTTGTTCCTTTGGCTCCAACCTGTGCAATTAGTCCATTCCATTTCTCCATTTCACTTTTCTCCTTTCACTCCTCTTTACACTTAGCAAATGTTAAAATGCACTTGCAAAACTAAAGTTACAAATTGGCTTATCATTCNCTTCCGAGAGAGACACACCCCATTCCCTTCCTTTCACAGCGCAAGCTGTGATCCGGCTCTGTGACCCTGTCCTCTCAGGCGTAACTGCGACCTTAGAAGATAACTCGAGCCGAGATAAACTACTAACTAAGACGTTCCGTTGTTGGCGTTGTCTTCGTATCCGAATTGCTGTTAGTCTTGTTCCTTTGGCTCCAACCTGTGCAATTAGCCCATTCCATTTCTCCATTTCACTTTTCTCCTTTCACTCCTCTTTACACTTAGCAAATGTTAAAATGCACTTGCAAAACTAAAGTTATCAAATTGGCTTATCATTCATGCCAAAACTCTTATCAACTAAATATGATTAGCATGCGCATAATTCAATGATATGGCAAAACTTCATTGTAAGTATTCATGATTTCATAAAAATCATGCATAAAATATGACGATAAGCCTAAAATGCCAAAATAATTATATGATTCGTATAAGATTAAAAGCTTTTAAATAAATAGCAAGTTTAAAATGAAAATAAAGAATTCATTTAGCCAAGCGTGGGAAAAAGAAGAAAAAGCTGACAAAATCCGTCATATAAAAATTTCTCTGCTCTTAAATATACTTCATATCCCATCTATTAAATAGGAAAAGTTGGGATTGAAATATTTAAAATTAATAAAGCTATTTTCTCTCACTAATAATTTAGCGACAAACCCTTGTTCATTGTACTCGAGCTGTGTGTTCTCCATAAAATTTTCAGACATTTGATTTCATTTTAAAAATACAATAAATTACCGTGTTTGACTTGAGGCTAAACATACAAAAGCTTTCTGTAAAATCCGAGTGTATGAAGAAAACCTATTTAATTTAATGAAGTAGCTCCTAAATTCTCAACACAAGTACATGTCTATAATTAAAAATCATTTTATAGTTTAATTTTGTGTGTAGGTCAATCATCATTATTTCTGCACAACTCACTCATTATAAATGCCCACGGCACACTTCATTCTCTACACCCACAATGGGGGAGTTAATTTTAGAGTAATTTTTGAGCACTAGCTGAAAGCTCCCATTTAAATGGTACATGTCACAACCTCTCTATAAAGTACAATTTCTCCCATTATTATTCCTCTTTTAACATTCTAATAAAAATTATTCGAGCTCAGTCCATAAATTGACTTCCCAACTCCCAACCCTGCATGTATGAATGCAGAAAGCCACTCAAAAGAATGGAAACAAGAGAGGAAATCAAAGCAGGAAGAAACATTCGGTGTACTCATGCTAAGCGTGAGTTGTGTTACAATTTCGTGGAAGAACAATTCACGCTTTCTCAACCAATTTTGCAATGAATAGGTAGAAAGGTTTAGAAAGACAAGTTTTTTCTTAACACGTTACACGACTGCATTCACAGAGAAAAGTATCGCTAAGCCATAAACTAAGTAGAGCATAGTTTCTCTTTTTCTTGCTGAAAAATCAAGCGAAAAATATTCCAAGCTATTTTCTAAAGAATTTCAGCAGAAGGTAAACGAAACTTTGTGGGGAGCTATTTATTCTTTTTCTATATCGACATTACTTGACAGTATAGATCGACATGTTTATGTACTAGTGTGTGCAAGCCTAGAAGAAAGTGAAGAACGTAGCGGTGGTGAAAGGAGTTGTGGGAGGAACTGCTGTAAACTGCAATTCTACAATTTTCTCTTCTCTACTCCACACATTCCACTCTTTTATGCTCCCCACAACCAATATGAATTACCTAAGTGGAGTGAAGTTGGGGTGCATGAAAGAATTTTATTGCTTCTCCGTGGCATGCATAAATTATAAAGTCTACCCTGATAGGTGTGCAAGTCGCTTACACCCAAACATTTCACCACTTTCTCATTCTTTTTTGATAACGCATATAATATCGATATTGGAATGCAAAAATCTTCAATATCTTTTTACATGTTTTTTGTAATGTGGAAAAAGTATTCGGGTTAATTTTAAAAGCATTTCTTCATTGTCCTAGTACGACTGTTGCTTTCCTACCAACTCAATGGACTCAATCCCTCTTTATAAAACTCTAATTTCTAATCTCGGTTAAAATGTTGATTAATCCGTTCCGTGATATCTACTAGAGCTTTCTTGCATACTTCCCTGAACAGTGAACTAACAAGTTTCTATTAAGCCTCCTCTTATTTAAGACTTAGTCAACAGCGGAAACTTGCATTTCCCCGCATAGAATACAGTTAATCCCAATAGTCTCCATTAATGCTTACTACTTATGCTATTTTTAATGTTTTTTTTTTATCAAAAAAAAGCCTAGCAATTCTCTTCCCTTTTTAAAACGCAATCCTTATACAGCCCTATCCATACTTAAGTTATTTGCTTTACTTACTAATTCCACTCTAGAAGTGTGTGGAGACCGCCATGCACTACCCAGGGATTTTATTAGCATTCAAATCATGTAGGTCAGTGAACGAGATCCGGCTTCAAAATCAGACTTTGGGTGTAGTGAAAATCTCCAAGTATTTTCATACGAGAGATACGTTTTTTCTCTTTTAACCATTAAGGCCCTCTTTAAACACAGGATAAGATTCCCATTGGAATATCATATAGAAATATATAAAATGTGCTCACAATCAGCCTGATCGTTATTTTTTCTCTACGTCCCTTCTACAAGCCAACAAGAAACATTTCTCAGTCTTTTAAACTTGGGCTGCACGTCTTCCACTTTTTCACTTGGAATATGAATGATGAAAAAAAATCCCTCTTGCCACTGCATGTTTCTCATGTGAGTGTTGTCTCTTGCTGCACCATCACCACACCTATCCCACATGGTTTACAAGCTAAGAATACGAATTCCCTTGGAAAGGGTTCACATTTGGCATTTCATCTGAATGCTGAGCCTCCTGTTCGAAAAGCTTTAGCCTCTTTCAAGAATTGAAGGCATTTTTTTTTATAAAGAGTAATACATCTGTGCGTATAAAAGGAGAAGTTGTAAGACTGTGTGGTCCCATCTTTGTCTTCTTTTCTAGACCAAAAGTCTGTGGCTTTCTTTAAGTAAGCTGCTCATCATCATCACTACCATCCCATCCTTATGCGTGTCCTCCCTCTCGGAAAACTTTCACCACAATTTCCAGATGAAAAGAACTAAGTTTTAAGGCAAAGCTTTTCATCCTCATCGTCATCGTCGTGGGATGGCTACTTGTAATAAAACTAAATGAAAGGGGATGATGATGAAGATGACGGCTAGCAAAACAATAAGACAAACTTGGAGGATTATCATATCCCCAGAGTTTTCCGAAATTGACCAGCCACTTGGAGCCGTTTTCAAGATGCTACGGTTTCTTTCCCTAAACCCATCTATGACCACTCTCCCACATATTACTTATCTGATTTATCGCTATTGCATTCACGAATTTTTTTTCTAAAACGAACGAAACAAAAGTTACATGAAAGATATGTCTTTCTTGGTGGAGCCCATATTAAAAAGTATGAGCTACATATTCCTCCTATGAAAGTCTAGATTATTTCAGGAAAATTGGAAAGGGTTAAACGTGCATGCATGGCAAAAAGTTTCTTGGAAAAAATTTCTCCTCTCTCCTTCCTCATGTATGCCTTCTGCTTACTTAAAAGTTACGTTATTAAACATAAAGTCCAGCGAGCCCACTTACTTCACTTTCACTCCCTCCAAAGAGGCAGTCGAGCACCGGCTTACTCTCCACTTATACTGCTACGGGATTCAAGACTTTTCTCGCCAAACTGTTATTAAGCTCATATTAAAAGTTTCTTATGAGAGTTGCTGACTTGAATTCCAAACCTGAAATATCTTCATCAGAAGAAACCAACTTTTTTTAGTTTCGCTCACGACTAAAAAAAGTTATAACGGAAAGCTATGAGTATAAATACTCTGGTATAGATCATATATCGGCCACAACCGCTAAACCTCATATATTTCATATATTTTTATATTTCTCTCTGCCTCACCGCATCAAAAGGGTTGAGAGCAACTTTATTTCACTTTTTCCCTTTTTTCCCGCTGATTGTTGGTATATTTTTAGTTGAGCCACGTCCAAACAAAAACACTTCTATTCATACTACATCCCTCTCTGTGTTCTTCACCGACTCATGTGAGAAATTCTCTCTCCTAGTATAATCTAATATATTTTTATGGAATGTACTTTCTTCTCTCTGAAAAGCCTTTTTTTTCACGGCTCTACTTCATCCCAAAGTTGGGATGAAAAGGGCTCCAGTCTCAATAATCCTCCTCCAATTTTTTTTTCAAGTAATAGTGGTGTCATCACTAACGCTGCCCTATCATGTCTTGTTTACTTTACCAAGTCCACTCCACCTTTTCACTACATCAAAAAAGCGTGTGCTCTCCTTTCTCAAAAAAAAATGTCAGAGTACACGGGAAAAAAGATGAGATGATGATGATGAAAGAACTACTCCACACACGTGTGACCGTTCATCCCATATATATATATTTTGGAAGAAAGTTGTAAAAAGTAACTCGCCACCTTGTTAAAACTAGAGAATGAATTCTTAATTGGAAAGTTCATAGAATAAAAAGGCACAAGAGGGAAGAGTTCATTCCTTCAATAGTTATCTCTCGCCTTTCCGCTCCCTTTCCTTCATTACGAAGAGTATTTTGGAGAAGAGAGTGGCAAAAGAAAGTTATTTTCGACTCGGTACGAAAACTTGTCCTCCATCTTTTATCCATTGTGGTCATGGAGGAATCATCAAGGGGAAAGCTTTCAGCTCTTTTCCTCTGCATCTCAAACATTCAACTTTATTTTTGTATAGAATATCTTTAAAGTTGACATGTTCAGTTTGTTCTGAGCAATAGACTCATGACGCTTTTCTTTCAGGACAAAAGCAAGAAGTTGAGCAGCAAAAGAAATAATTAGGAATTGAGCGCATTTAGAAAGAAAGTTTTAAGCTCGTACAAAAGACAAAATAAATAGTGAATCATGATACGTGTCTCATGCAAGGCAGAATCTAATTAACGTAATTAATAAGCTGAAACAATAAGAGTTACAAAGAAACGACTTGAAAAAGAATTGAATTTCAACTTACACCAGATTGTCCCATGATGATTCGGCTGAAAAAACTAAAAATATGAATGGATATAGCTGCAATCTATCCACATAAGCAATTTGTCTATGTACCACACTACAAGTCAAAATTGGTGTTTTTGATTTCGAGGAAAAGTACTAGAAGAAAGTAGCACTAGCACAAACACTCTCAAGTATTTCTCTCTCGACAGAGGCGTAAACAGGGTAAATTAGATTCCCATTTTTCATCCATTTAAAGCGCAGTAAAAATCCACTACATCCACTTCAAAAATCTTTTTCACCGCTCCACACTCTGATATTTTAAAGCTTTTCCAGAATTCATTCTCCTTCGAGCTCCTACGTTTTCCTTATGGTATAAAAGTGACGGCAGAATATTGATCCGAAACAGTTTAACTTAGTCCTCGCTTCACTTCCTGCAATACAATAATAAAATATTCAATTTCATTAGTAAAATTTTTATTGCCTATCGTAAACATAAATGGGGTCGTCATTCCCACAGAAGAACCCATTATATTGGCGTACGCTTCTACGAAAGAAATTCTCCCAGTTCCCAATTTATTCTAGATAAAAGTGGAATATTGTTGGGAACACGATTCGCAAAATGAAAACAACTATTTTCAGTCGTGCGCGCAAATTGACATAAACGTTTAACTTAATTCCTTCTCTCCATTTAATTTTCTCCTTGTAATTCGAAAAATTAAGTTGTATTTAAGATACTATCTTGGGCACACCTTTCCATTCACTAATAACAATTGCAAAATGAAAACAACTATTTTCAGTCGTGCTCGCAAATTGACATAAACGTTTAACTTGATTCCTTCTCTCCATTTAATTTTCTCCTTGTAATTCGAAAAATTAAGTTGTATTTAAGATACTATCTTGGGCACACCTTTTCATTCACTAATAACAATAGAATAAATACACGATATTGGATTGGATATCTGAACATCTTATCAATCGCGCATGACTCGTGTCAGACCAGTCCAATTTAGTAAACCATGTCTACTCAAAATATTTCCTTGTTCTTATAATAAACCTTCACTCAAGACAAGACAAATGAAGTCAAAGTTTGTTTGGAAAGTAAAGAGATTGAGATCATTCATACATCAACCGTCTGATAAGGGAAAGTGAACAAGAGACCTTTTTTCTTCTTCTCTGTTCACCTTGTAAAAAAATATTTTTTGCATTTTTCGCTCCATCCAGCTCAAAAGAGAGTTGGGGAGCTAGAATAAAAAGGGAAGACAAGTCTTATCCTCGGAAAACGAATTCTGTTAAAGAAAAAGGGAGCAGAGCACAAGTCAAGTCGGAGCACATTTCTCTTGTCTTATTGATCTCAGACTTGGCTTTTGTTTTATCATCATCCCATCTCTTCCCTCATCTCCGCGGGCATTGAAATAATGCTCTGAAGATGTAGGAAGGTCTCCCTCGTGCAACATATTGAATTATTGAATAGGTAAACAAAACGGGGACGAGCTTTCTCTCTTTACGAAAACTGTTGGGCTTTGTGTCTGCATCGTCATGTACATAAAAGGTAAGACGGACTAACCACAACATTTGTAGAATGTAATTTGACAAGCTAAAAGCTTTCCAAATAATATCCAAGAGGAATCACTGAACCAAAAGGGAAGACAAAAGGGATGCTAAAGTAAATATTGTGGAAATGGTAACGAAGATAAACACAACTTGGTATAACGAACCCTTCCCATACACACAGAATCCGTACTGATAAATCTAAAAAGGAATCGTTTAGATAAAACCATTATTTATAACTTATCTTTTTGCTAGAGGAATGGATATAAGAAATCAGTTTCTACCAATAACGCCAACGAAAGGTAGAAATAATCTAGTTAAATACGCCTCATATTAAGATCATTTAGTAAATCATTAGAACCAAATATAGCTTCTCGTACAAATTGTCAAAATGCATTTAAAATGTGCTGAGCAAACACTAGAAAGTTATTTGTTCGTATTCCACCTCCTCCTATATTGGAACAGACTTATTTCTATTTCTACACCAAGACATGATCTACTTCCCAATTCTTATCTAACCGCTTTCCCGCACAATTTCTTCACTTAAACTGTTCCAGACCAGATCATATAAGATATTTTGCCAAAAGCATGAGAGAAAAGATGGTTAGGACTAATAGCTTACTGTCCTTTAAAGGTAGAACCAGGTTTTAGATAAACCACAGTCCATATAAGGAAGAGTGCGAAAGCCCTCATATTTTTCATCTAACGTGTGCGGTTTTCTGGTCCCAGAAATTGTCTTTCCTCTCCCAATGAAGGGAATCGTTAGGCGAGCCACGTATTTCATCTAGAATCTCTTCATTCCTTTTCTCCTCTCTTCCTCATAATCGTCTTCGATTGGATTAAACTCGGTAAAGAAAGTAAGTCGTGTCTTGTGAGAAGTGAGGAGAATAATAGACGACCAGAGAAGATGAAGATGAGCCTAGTCTTAGCCCTTCCTTTACAGTTCCGTTATTGCTCATCCTAATCCTTTTTCAAGGTAGTTTTTCACCGGCTTCATCAAAAACAGTTTTTTCTAGCTTTACAAAGCGAAAAAGTGGAGTAAGGCCAGACCCTTTTTATTGTCTTGTTCATTTTTATTTCACTTTTTCCCATTTCGACCACAATAGGATAATAATGAAAAATTTCTCATCAACTTCAGGAAAATGATTATCACCACCTGAGCAAGAAAAAAATGAATTGTCCTGGATCGTCTCACTCTATTTTTATCTTCAAGTTGAAGCTCTCTAATACTATCTGGGTACTCTTGAGCTTTCCGTTTTTTCTCATTGTCATTTCCGCCCTACCAACACATCCAATAAGACTTTCGTCCTTTGTTCGTAATGCCTTTGTCGCATTCTAAAGAGTAAGATGAAGGAGACAGTGCTGGTGACGGCATAAAGAGAAAGTAGATAAGAAGTTCTTACATGATTCGATTGCAAACGTAAGAGAGATGTGAACAAAGAGCATTGTATGAATTGGGGATGTTGAGAAGTGAGGATGGAATGGGATGAATTCAAAATGCTTTTTGTACGATGAGCTCTCTCTCTCTCTCTCTCTCTTTCCCAACAAAAAAAGCATTTGGTTTGAAGTGATCAATGGGATCATCTCCGTTTGACATGCTTTTCACTCCTCCTTTCATTTCTTATCTCTTTTTATTCTATTCACTCCATAGGCGTCCTCGCAAATGATAAGGTTATCAACAAGCAGCTTATCAAGATATCAAGAGGGAGTGAAACGTACGCTTAGCATAACCTCCAACAGTCCATTTCAACTTTAAAGTAGTTCACTGCTTTCTCCTCCAAGAGCATAATGCAATGCGCTATTTTATCGTCTAAAGAATCTAGCTCAGCCCATTAATTTTTTTCTAGGGAAAGGTATGGAAGGTGTGAATGTTTCTTTCCAGCCTCGCTCATTTTGTCACTGGCACTGATTAAGGACTCTCCATTTCTTCACATAAACATTAGCTTTTTTCTCTCTCCTCTTTTCATTTCACACTTCATTTCAGAGACAGCTCTAAAGCTGTAATTTGTATAAAACTTTTTCCTCTTGACGTACTCTGATTTACATGTTGATATAAAAGAGGAAATGAAAATACTTAAGAAGATGAGATTTTTTCGGTTGGGTAATGTGACATGCTTGGGTGAGATCTCTCGTCTTGAGAGAATTATAAGGGGAGAAGAGATGAGTGATGGTGATTATGAATGATGGGATGAAATAATTGAGAACAGCAAAATCACATCTCATCTCTTTTTAGATTCGCGGGTAGTAAACCATATAGCTAATTTTAAAATTTAAAGCAAGTAGAACGAAAAAACTACGTTAGCGTCAGCTTCGTGTGAAAAAGTAACGAAAATGAACAAAGTCGAGCATGTCGTTCGAATGAGCTGTGTACCTAGAACGTCCAATGTCGTTCTATTAATTATCCGAAAGTTGACAAGAATTGTCTCGAGACAAGGCGAGCCATTTTTCGTTGAAGAAAAAGTGAAGCGAGTGTGAAAATGGGTGATTTAGATTTGACCCCGGGTCAACGTAAAGGTTCGGAGACAATTTTGTCAGAAGAGGTAAAGGCAAACTTGTGTTTAGTGTTATGTAGTAACTTTTAAAATTTTAAATAATTAAACGAGTGAAAAAGTTTAATTTCTAATTATTTTTTAGATGTGGGAGAAAGTACTAATGAATCTAAGGGATCCATCTGATGTCTTAAATGCGGGGAAGACGTGTGTCCAGTTTCAGCGAATTCTCCAATCCAAAGCGATTGACGCATATTTGGCAAAGGTAAGTCGTGTGTGGAAGATGATTATTAGAATTATTGGTAATTAGTAAGTAGTCTATAGACAGACTATAATTTTTTACGTTTTTTTTGTTTGCAGACACTTCCAATTCTTACGAACTACATGGATCGCAAGAGTATACTAAACTGTCGCACAGTTTCTAAGGGATGGATGGACGTTGTGGACAAATTCTTTGAAAACTACTTTTTGGGGAGGACCATTATCGGACCACCTAAAGCACTTAAGGCATTTCCCGTCACAAGATGGGCTTGCGCTCTGCACCCTTTTGATTACTGGAGGAGAAACCGTGATCAC
>JAHZMU010000332.1:0-16462 GCA_027743725.1 Rambutsinella grinnellia | reverse complement strand
ACCAGACACGCTCCCATTCAACTCTAGACCACTTTGCAAATTTAGTGTCCAGCTTCCAGCCCTCTGATTAGTGCGCAGAATTTTACCTGAAAAAATCCAAAATGGATCACAGCGAATTGGGAGAAAACTTTGGGAAATTCCGCTTCAAATTCGTAGAAGCGGAAGATGTTGATGAAGTTTTGGATATTTTGGAACAGTACTTGTTCCGGTGTATGGAGCCTATGGGGTATAAACCAGAAGGGGCGGAGGATTTGCGCCAAGTTTTTTCTGGGATTTTGAAGAGCGGGCTTAACATGTCTTACATGGCAGTTGACACTGAAACGGGAGAGGTAATAAATTCTAAAATGCTGAAAAACTTCTAAAATATTTTACTTCTCCTTTTCCTCCTTAATAGATTGCTTGTGTCCGAGTTGTCGAGCTAACCAAGAAGGAAGGCTTTGACCCAATGCATATCCCCGACTTTTTCAAACATTCCTTCAACACCAACTGGTTCTGGTGGTACCAGCATTTGTTTAAGGATATCAACCTGTTCGAAAAATATGATATTACAGAACACCCCGACATGTTTGGAATCTGCACCCTGGACAAGTACAGGCAACAAGGCTTGGCTACCGAAATGTATAAAAGGGGACTAGACTACTTGAAGAAAAGAGGTTATAAATTCGTCAAGTGCTCATTCATCAGTCCCTACAGTAGGAAAGCGGGGTTGAGACATGGCTATACTCCATTTGTAAGCAAACGCTTTGAAGACATGAGGAATCCTGAAGGCGAGCTTCTCAACTCTGATGCGGATAAAGGACCTGACGGTTATATTTGTATCGGAGGCTTTGATATTAGAAATCGAGTTGTTGTCTAAATTTTTTCTCTTTTCAAACCAAAAAAATATTGGCTAGTGATACGCTTCAAATCACATATTTTTGTCGAGTGAATGGATAAAAATAAATTCATGAAAGCTCATATTACCGTCGTGATATTTTCAAAGACTCATTATTTCGTACGTGTTTTATTTTTAAGTGGTCTGCATAATGGCAATGGATACTAACTAAACACAAACGTAATGAATGAAATGTAAGGTACCTAATTCCCATTGTTATCCATCCCTTACAAGCTAACTGGATAGCGTCCTCTGAAAGGGTTGAAAATGCTATTCTTCGTTAATATCAGATTTCAACAATTCTCAAACTACCTAAAGTTTTAAGTGAACAACAGCATAGTTATCACTATTCTTTTCTACCCTGCTCTTGCATTGACTACATTTAGTTCATTTGTTGTGTTTGAAAAAAATTTAACCACCTCAGTTATTCTTTGACTTCAAATTTTATCTCTTAAATTATTTAAATTAAATATTTTCTTAACGATGGCATCCCAATTAAATAATTTGGAGGAACCTGAATCAGACCCATTTGCGGAAGATGATGATTGGGACGAGATTTTTTCAAGGATTAATGAAGAAATTGAAATTGCACCGGAGAAAACAGAACAAATTTACAAATTTAAAAATATCAGCGTTAAGTTTCCCTACAAGGCTTATCAAAGTCAGATTGATATGATGGAAAAAATTATTGAAGGTGTGACAAATGGAGAGAATTGTTTATTGGAGTCGCCAACAGGAACAGGTATAAGCTTTAAAGCTAAAACTTAAATCAATTTTTAAAGCATCTTTTAATATTCTTTAATTTATTAGGGAAAACGGCAGCACTTCTTTGCTCTCTTCTTGCCTGGCAAAAAGACTGCTACGAAAGAAATGATTACTCTCATGAGGTAATGGACAGGAAAGGAACTTGTACTTGTGAGCCTCTAACTTCTCCACCACCACCTAACTTATCAAGTCCTATCTTATCTACGTCCCGAGCGTCACCTTTTTCACTTCAAACTACCCCAATAAAAACTCCTACAAAGTCTGAAGGAGGGACCCCATCAAAATGGGTAACAAGTCCATTGACCCCCTCAAAGAGGCTGAAGATAGAAGAGAAAGAAAACCTCCAACCTGCACCGGGAGAACATCCAAGTGACGAACAAGAGATCCAGATTCCTTGCGATTTTTGCCTAAAGTTGGAGACGACCCCTTCACGCCCCCCAAAAATATATTATTTGACGCGAACTCACTCCCAAATCACCCAAGTCGTTAAGCAATTGAAGAATTCGCCATACAGGAATACTAAAATGACCATCTTATCAAGCAGGGAACCCACTTGCATCACACATCTCAGCCAAACTAAAGAAAACCAAACTGTAAATGAGATTTGCACTGAATCCAAAAACAAATACTGGAAAGCCCACAAATTAGAGAAGAAACGGGAAAGTGGAGAATTAACAGATTTAGAAAAACTGAAACTAGCAGAACTACGGAAAGGCATTTGTGGCTATTATTTTTACCACAAGAATTCCAAGTCTGAAGCTTCAGAGGAATTTTCTGAGTATCAAGAGGAGGGCGCATGGGACTTGGAAGATGTAAAGAGATTTGGAAAAGAATGTGGACTATGCCCTTATTACGGATGTTATTCAATGCATAGTGACGCTGACATCGTTTTTTGTGCTTATAATTACTTAATAGACCCTGGATTAAGGAACTACACTGATATTGAGTTCAAGAACTCTGTTTTGGTCTTCGACAAAGCTCATAACATTGAAGACATTTGTAGAAATGCGTTTTCTCTAACATTTGATCTTGAAAAGTTTGAAGATGTCAGGAAAATAGTGGACAACATGCTTAAAAAACATAGCGAAGGAAGGGTAAATGCCCATCCAATAACTATATCCGTTTTAAACAAGACATCAGCAAATTTTAAGCACTGGAGTACTTTTATTAAAGAAAAAGGACTAAAGATTCGAGGGGAAGGGCAGCTCTCTTGTAAGGATAAAGAGCTTAAAACGTTTCTGGATGAGATGACCCTAACAGCAACTAATTTGTCCGGATTAATTCAAGCTTTGAAGGAAGATGAATCTCAAATGGACGACAATTACATAAATAAGAAGGGAGAAGAACGCCCATTCAGGGTACCTTGGGCCGTGACTAATTATTTGAAAAAGCAATTACTTCCATTAAGGTATTTATCTAAGGAGGAAGCGGATGGTGTTGGAGGAGCAAAAGACTTTAAAGGATATTTGGTCAAGGCTAGAAAGCCTGGATTGGGCAACGAGTTTTTATATACGTTTAAAATGATTTGTTTGAATCCTGCAGTTGGATTTAAGGTTTTGAGGGATAATGCTTATTCCATAATTGTGGCTTCGGGGACGCTAACACCCATGGAAAGCTTTGAGGCAGAGTTGGCTACTGAATTCAAGTGGAAACTGCAAACGAATCATGTCACTCCAAATGAGAATATTTTTGCAGGAGTCATAGGACAAGGGCCGGGTGGAAATCATTTTAAACTTGTCCGCGATAATTTACAAGAATCGATTATTCAAGATGAGTTGGGTGAAATTCTCTGCAGAATTTGTGAGATTGTCCCAAATGGTGTTTTAATATTCTTGCCGAGTTATGGATTGATGAAAAAACTGCAAGCTAGATGGGCAGGAAATGTGTTGGTAAAGATAAGAGAAAATAAAAAAGTATTTTGGGAGCGGCAGGATAAAGCGGGTTTCTTAGCTGATATGGATCAGTATAAGTTACTCGTAAAAGGGGGAGATGGATGGAATGGTTGCGTAATGTTTGCAGTTTTCCGGGGTAAGATAAGCGAAGGCATTGATTTTGCGGATGAGCAAGCAAGAGCTGTGGTGACAGTTGGGATACCTTACGCATATATGAAGGCGCCTAGTGTGGCATCCAAGAAGGAATACAATCAAATGAGATTCAACAGGGGAGACACGAAAATTATGAAGGGTTGGCCATGGTACGAGGTGCAAACATTTAGGGCGATGAATCAAGGGATTGGAAGATGTGTTAGGCACAAAGATGACTGGGGAGCTTTGATATTCATCGATAACAGAATTGAATTTAAGAAAGAATATTTGTCAAAGTGGGTCCGAGATAATTTAAATGGACAAACAGAGTATGAAAATTTTATGAAAGGGTTGGGAGGATTTTTTGAGGATGAGAGGTAGGGAAAGTGGGAATGTGCATGAGAATGGAAGGGAGAATAGGAGTGCGAGAAGGCATATTACAATTGAGTATGAAAATACTGATTAGTTTTAATTTATTTATTTCAATTTATGTTGCAATGTCGCCAAAATATTTATATATTTTTTTAAATAAAATACTCTCAAAATCCTAAGCATTTTTTCTCATTGTAAACCACCCCATCCTAAGTCATCCCATACAAAACTGGATAGCATCCTCTCATAAGAGGGTTGAGAGATGCTATTCCTCTTTCCGCAACAAATTTTATAAATTCTCACGCACAGTAAAGCAATGTCCAAGGTGAACAACATCACATCATAGACGCATAACATAAGTTATGTAACATAACTCCTGTCTACTGTTTACTACTGCCTGTGCTTTGGATCTGGCAATGTAGTGGCAGTATTGCAAAACTATTCTGTTCTTAATCACTGCCATTTCACCTGTCAGCCTGTTAAATTATTTATAAATTATTTTTAGCCATGGCATCCCAATTAAATAATACGGGGGAACCTGGATCCGACCCATTTGCGGAAGAAGATGACTGGGACGGGATCTTTACTCAGGTTAATGAACGAATAGAAATAGCTCCGGAAGATCCAGAAGGTGGAAAAGTTCACAAATTTAAAAATATCAGTGTAAAGTTCCCTTACAATGCTTATCAAAGTCAGATTGATATGATGGAAAAAATTATTGAAGGTGTGACAAGCGGGGACAATTGTCTAATAGAGTCGCCAACGGGAACAGGTTAAAAGCCTTAAAAATTAGGGGTTTAAATTTAAATAGTTTCAACAATTATTTCTTAATTATAATTTTATTAGGGAAAACGGCAGCGCTTCTCTGCTCTCTCCTCGCCTGGCAGAAAGATTGCTACGATAGAAATGATAACTGTCATGAAGTAATGGACAAAAAAGGGACGTGCACTTGTGGCCAAGCTTCACCTCCACATCTTAACTCATCAAGTCCTACCCCATCTACTTCTAGAACGCCACCTTCACTTCAAACAACTCCAACTAAAAGGACTCCCACAAAGTCTCCAACTATTACTCCTTCAAAATTGATTGCAAGTCCGTTAAAAAAGATGAAGTTTGAAGAGGAGGAAGGCTCACAACCAGACACAACTATTGATCTCACTGAGGCAATTGTTGCTCAAGAAAAATGCGCATTTTGCCGCAGAAAATCCAAGAGGAATCTTGAACGCCCTCCAAAAATATATTATTTGACCCGAACGCACTCGCAAATCGCCCAAGTCGTTACGCAATTAAAGAATTCCGCTTATAAAAATGTAAAAATGACAATCTTATCAAGCAGGGAACCCACTTGCATCACAAATCTCAGCAGAACTGAAGAGAATCAAACGGTAAATTCAATTTGCAGGGAAGCTAAAAACAAATATTGGAAAGCCAAAAACCTGGAAAGGAAAGACGAATTTGAAGGACTATCAGATTTAGAAACAAAGCAATTGGCTGAACTGAAAAAAGGAATTTGTAATTATTACTTTTACTATAAAAATTCTCCTGATTTCACAGCTCCGCAAGAATTTTCAAGGTTCCAAGCGGATGGCGCATTTGACTTGGAAGATGTAAAAGAATATGGAAAAGTGTGTGAAAAGTGCCCTTATTACGGATGCTATTCAATGCATAATGACGCTGACATTGTTTTCTGTGCCTATAATTATTTGGTAGACCCTGGCTTAAGAGAATATACAAAAATTCAGTTTGAAAATTCCGTTTTGGTCTTTGACGAAGCTCACAATATTGAAGATATGTGTAGAAACGCGTTTACTCTAACTTTTGACCTTCAACAGTTCGAAAAGGATGTCAGACTCAGAGTGGACAACATGCTCAAAAAATCTAATGATTCTGATAATTCTAGTCATAGTGATTGTCTCCATTTTACACAAAGCATCAGCAATTTTTAAACATTGGAGTGAATTTATTAGGAAAAAAGGGAGTGAGATTGTAAAGAATGATCAGCTCTCGTTTAAAGATAAAGAGCTTCAAAGCTTCTTGGAAGAAATGAACTTGACTGCGGACAGCTTAAAGAGGGTAATTGTAGATGCGGAATTGGATCTGGATGAAAAATATAAAAATGATATGGGAGAAGAACGTCCCTTTAAGATACCTTGGGCTGTGGCGAATTATCTGAGAAAGTTGTTACTCCCATTGGAATATTTGTTTAAAGAGGAAACGGATGGGGTTGGAGGAGCAAAGGACTTTACAGGATATCTATTCAGGAAGAAAACGGGAAGTGAATTTTTGTACAAGTTTGAAATATACTGTTTGAATCCTGCTGTTGGCTTTAAGGCTTTGAAAGATAATGCGTATTCCATAATTGTGGCTTCGGGAACGCTAACACCTATGGAGAGCCTTGAGGTAGAGTTGGCCACTGACTTCAAGTGGAAATTGCAAACAAATCATGTCATTCCAAAGGAAAATGTGTTTGCGGAAATTTTAGGAGTAGGTCCGAAAAAGGTGGAGTTGACATTCAACTTTGCAGATCAGAATAAGGAGGTAATTCAAGATGAGCTGGGTGAAACCCTGTGCAAAATTTGCGAGATTGTGCCAAATGGTGTCTTGGTATTTTTGCCAAGTTATTTGCTAATGAACAAGTTAGAGGAAAAGTGGAGATGGAGTGGCTTGATTCAAAGAATTGAAAGAACGAAAAAGATCTTTTGGGAGCCTCGGGATAAAAGGCGCTTTTTGGCAGATATGGAAGAGTACAAATTGTGCGCGAAAGGAGGAGATGGATGGGATGGTTGTGTAATGTTTGCAGTTTTCAGAGGAAAGATAAGCGAGGGCATTGATTTTGCGGATGAACAGGCAAGAGCTGTAGTGACAGTTGGGATACCTTACGCTTATATGAAAGCGCCTAACGTGGAGTCCAAAAAAGAATACAACCAAATGAGGCTGGAGAGGGGAGATACTGGATTTATGCCGGCGTTTGTTGATTGTAGGATGAGACGTAACGTGAAATATATTTCCAAGTGGGCCGCTGACAGTTTGAATAGACAGCCTCATATACCGGATGGATTTAAAGATTTTATGGAAAGGTTGGAAGGATTCTTTGAGAGGATGAAAGGCAGTGAAAGTGAAAATGGGAGTGGAAGTAGGCGGCGGAACATTACAATAGAGTATGACAACAGTAATGATACTCAAGATTAACTTAATTTAAAGTGCAATTTTTCTACCAAAGATTTATGTTTTAATCAAAAATAATTCCCAAAGCTTTAATAAATATGCTAAATGAATTAAATCTTCAAAATGTAAGCCATTTTAAACCATTAGTTAAATTATTTTTTATTTCAATACAACTCAAAATATCGATTCTTGCGCTCTAATTATTTACAACGAGTAAATGCGAATATAACAATTACATAATTACTTATTAAATCTCTTAAAAATTGCAACACTGGCTATAAGTGCCAACCCCAATAGTCCCCATCTCGCGATTGAGTTAACGACAAAAAGGAGATTTAAATGGTACTTAAACTTTCCTACATATTCATCATCTAGTTCGACTTCCTATAATAAATAAATAGATGGAATTTAGTTAAGTTAAGAAAGCTAATTAAATATCATTTAAGTAATTACCTGCTCAGCCCAAAACAACGGAAACAGCATTTCTGGCACATTCTTCAAAATCCTGATGTCCTTCACCTTCCTCAAAATCAAGTTAATCTGAGCTCTCGTCTTTCCCCTCAAGAAAACCCCTGTTGTAGGCTCAATATCCATAAAACTCTCATGTTTTTCTCTTTCCGGCTTCAATCCACCCTCGTCCAAATATTCCTTATAAGCGTCTAGGAAATGCGGCCTTGTCACAGCCACAGGAGCTCCATCCTTGCATGGTCCCAAGTTCAGCGCTCCTTCCTTCAAACACTCCCCATCCATATCTTCAAAGCCTGAACAGAAGCATTCATTTTGCCCCTCTCTCGGATCCCCAATAGCTTCCAAAGGCACTTTAAACCTATACCCTTCAATCCCTTTAAATTCAACAGTCTCACTAAAAGTCATGTAAATGGAATGGCACGCTTCATAATTGAAAAGCCTTAAAACTGACGTCTTGTCCAGAAAGGGTGGGAAAATGGTGCCGTCACTTCCCACAATTTTGTTACATGAGCTATTCCTATCAGCCCATGTGTAAAGTTTTGTTTCATTCTTATATTTTAGAATTGCCCCAATCGATTGCTTGTCATGGAGACCTCTGTTTACAGTCAACGGACCGTGGACGCTGTTGTTTTGCTATAAAATTATTTGAAATTAATCATTTAATTCAGCAAACTATTGCATTTTTCTCTTACGCCTGCAAAGAATCCAAACGTGTTATTCGGAATCATGGAAACGCCAACATCCTTCTCCATTTTCTCGAGGAATGGCACCTTCCACCCTTTAAAGAGGACCTCATCCACACTCTTTTCAATAAATAAAGGCTCCTTGTTGCTAAGAAGGACCATCTTCGCCACGTCTTTGACAGGCCATGGGTAATCCTTCTCGATTATTATTGCTGCGGACTAAAATAGCATTTTAATAATTCATACAGCTAGTCAATAAATTAAATGCAAATTAGCTTACCACATAAGGAACATTTATAATTGTGACTTGATCCGTCAGCCTCAAGCCTTGTGACAGATCCTCTCTAAAAGTGTAGTTAAACAGTTCCTGGTAAGTTATAGTCTCTCTATCCTCTTCCAAAATGGTTTTATTCCTAAACGACTGGAAGACGTATGGCCCCAACTCGTTCAATTTAGGAAGGGAACCTTTAGCCACATCCTGAGCATTCGTCACGTTAAAAATGTGAAGTCTTAAATACATTGGAATAGGTGGGTTGAGCCATGCATTGTAAAACTCTTCATTTATTTCTGGTGTGAGCCCAATTCGCTGTAAAAAAAATTGCTAAATTACTTTTAAAATGACCAATTTTAATGACATTTTCTTACATTTGAAATCTCCTTGTGAACAAAAAGAGGAAATATTATCCAAGCCACACAAAAGTAAATTGGGAGGGGTAAAAGCGCTATCAAAATACTGATTGTTGAGATCTTCCTCGGCTCCTTCTTTGCGTGAGATTGAGTTGGAGTGAGAATAAATACTTCTCTGTTAGGAATGAACGCTACAGACTCATCTTTACTCCTCGAGCTCTCCATCTCCTCTGCACAACCGGCAACTGTGGTGTTCTAAAAAACAGATTTAATTACACTCATTTTGTATAATTAAAATTTGGTGAGAAAATGGTAAATGAATTGTTTAATTATTTCATGTGTGAAAACTACCTTTTTGTTTGCGTGTGGTAGAAAAATTCATAAGAGGTGTGAGTGAATTCGTCTCTCTCTTAAGAATAAAACTATCTTGTCTATTTTCAGCTTAGATAATCCATCACAAAGCCCTGGGTCCACTTTTAATAGTTAATCCTGTCAGCTCACATCAATAGATTTAAATGATTGAAAATTGAAAAGGGAATGACTTGTCTTTTTTCCCTGCACATTATCCACTTTTGGGCAATCCCAGTTGGGCTTCTTAGCCCCTAGCTGTAAGTGACTAGGTGATTCCATTCACCAAAACAATGAGATGGGCTCCTTCTTTCATAAGCTATTTTTTACTCAAGTTTTAACAATCACTTTTATCACTTTTCCAGAGACCGCCTCTTTTGGAGACGTCCTTTGATAATTTTTCCTTGAAATTGCACAATACCCTCATTTTACTACGAAACTTGCAACCGCCATTAATTGCGTCGTTATTGGAACATAAAAGGATTATATGACCTAGTCTAACAACCGAAGTTTGTAAAAAATTCTAACACTCTGCCACACACCGCTTATATAAGTTTACACCAACTGGCAAAAAAAGCGTCAGATTTGTTGAGAAAACTCAAGATCAAATTACTTACGATGACGATAGTAAAATGGATCATTTTCACGCGAAAATTCCATTATATCACTAATAACTTATTAGTGAAAATGTTGGGAGAAGATTGACTGAAAATGTAATATGCTTTAGCTTTAAAAAACCAACTGACGAAATACTTGCGTGTGGAGAATAATTTGTTTTGGATATGGAAGATAGTCACTAATTTGTTGAGTTGAGATTGGGAAAGCCAGTCGGGATCTGTATTTTTTTTGAGGAAATGAAAAAACAAAACAAATATTTTGTAATTTAAAAATATAAGGTGAATGGTGAATGACGGAGTAAGTTGCGTTGTGGGCTTACTCAGTAAGCCATACTCAACAATACTGCGTGCTTGAAATAATAATCTCAATCTCGTTCTAGGCCCAAATCAGGTTTATGATGAGCCCAGTTTAATGCCAGAACACAACCACAGATAAACAACATCCGCTCACTTGTATGGATTATTGACATAAGAAGAGATCCACCTATCCTAATAAAGTCATTGCTCTTCTTTACATCATCATTCATTATTTTGTTACCAAAACTAATAAGGTATTTCATTAAATTACTACAATTTCATTTAATAAGCGGTTAATGCCTAAGCAGCCAAAATTTTAATTGGATAATTTATTTTGACTACGAACACGAGTACTTTATCTGGAGATTATTACGCATTTATTAAACTTTTTACTCCGGCCACGGGTTTCCCCTGTTATGTCAATGCCATTCATTAAAAACGCAGTAAAAAATGACTTGACTCCAGCCCTTACATATATTTCCTTGTGAAAATTACCGTCTACGCAAAACAAACAAAAAATTTGTGGGAATCTGGATAATTTTATGTCTCATTAAAAATATGATCATTTGGCATGAGAAGATTCGACAATTACATATTATTAGATAATTTAGCCAATTCAAAATAAAATGTTTATCAGTGATTCTGCATAAGTATTTACAGCTTGAATCCAGACGGAGTAAACATTTCTAATAAATTATTTGTTAAGAGTTAATTCCAAGCTACTGTCCAGGGTTTAACATGCTTAATCTATCGTGATTAAATATCATCAAGGAACCATTTGGATACTCTTGCAGGATTGTAATAGACTATAATTATAAAATCTAGAGAGTCAAAACAATATTTCCTGCAACAAGGCGAGGCAACAATGCACAACTAGGATCTAATAAGATTCACAATTCAATTGAGCAGGCACATACGCGGTGTAATAAAATGAATGATTAAATTAGCAGACGGATTGTGGTCTGCTTACCGATTCTATTAAACAATGTTGCAAAGCTAGCTAATAAAGAGACTCTCTTTAAGAGAGTGATGTGGTTATANACAATGTTTTAATTTCATGTGCGCATTAAACTCACACTGAGACTGAAGGCTTTTGGTTTGGCCTACTTTAATACTCAAGCATAAGAAGAGTTTTACCAATTTTCTATTGTCAAGTAACCGAACATATAACAAATTTAATTCCACTCCAATCACTTCACGCAAATGTCCTTTGAATCCATGATTATCATTTTTGCAATTTTTATATAACTTTTCTTACATTTGCTTAATAGGACGGGAGTGAGCTGCACATTAAAAAAATATTTTTAAAAATATTTTTTAAAATAAACTATTTTGTCTATTTAAATTAAAAGAAACCTTGTTTAGAGATATGACACAAATAATTTACTTTCTCTTTCACTTCTTGCTAACAGCCCATTCATTTGACTTAACCAACTTAAATCAGACTTCCTTTCAGCTACACACTCAATACCATGATGCCATACTGCGGGGCATTTTCTCTTCCCTTTTTACTTCATGGAGTGTTCCACCGCATCCATTAAACTTATCCGTTCTAGACACCTTTAACCAATTCAAGTGTCTCTTTCTAATCACAAATTTTAGGAGGACAGACTTCGCACAAATATCCCAGCCTGTTGCGATTGCAGTGCCTGTTATGGTAATAATTAGTAATGCTTCCTTGAATGGAAGTATCAGAGGAAATGCACCTCTTAAATCAGAAATAACATGGGTTTTAGACCTTTCGTACAAAAAGAATAATATTTCTTCCAACAAACAATTCAACTTATCCAAAATATTTCATTTGCAATATTTTTTGGAAAAGCCTAAAAACTTCTGGAATTATCAAGTAAAATTAGATATTTTCCCTCCTTCGTTACAATCAAGGAAATCCAAGTTGGACAAAAGTTTTGCCAAAAAATATAAGCTAAACCCACGCCAACAGATTACATACCCTAAAATCTGGAGTTTAGGACTAAACCAAGTGCACCCAGACATTAGAAAAATACTTCCAAGCAGAATTCCTAAAATCCAAGTTTTTACTGCAACCCACGATTGGTTTGTTCGAGTCTACGATGACTTAAGAGCTGCATCTATAAGATTTTGGGCTATTGACCTATCAAATATAATGCCAATTGACACTTCCAATCAACAATTCTTTATTGCCACGGTTAAAACCTCCACCATGTCATAAATTTCTACTCGCTAGAATTTCTTGCAAAGTGGATTTATAAAAAAGGATTTTATAATTGCTTGATTGAAACAATTACCGTTGATTTAAATAATTTTGATGATATTTTTACTCGACTGTGGAACAGTTGGGTTGCTCAAGGCTATTGGAATATTAAGAGATTGAGTGGTCTAGAATTAAAAACATATTTTAGTAAATGTGCCGATTATGTCAGGAATATTGATCGCCGTTATTTGCAACATGTTCAAGAGCAAAAAAATGTCAGAAGTGAAATGGCTAGTGTCATATTTCATATTTGGTTAAACCTAATGAATAATTATAGTTATGAGGGTTCAGTCGCAGGTAAATTATGTACGAGGGATTGTTCATTGGAAACTTACATTTCAAAAGACACAGTTCCCATGACATATATTATGGACGAATATGGAAGCAGTAAGCAACTTCATTTACCAATGATTGTTCCAAACCCTTTTCATTTAACACATTTCATAATTTGTGGAATAAGAGGAGACGAAGGGTTTGCATTTAAGGAGCTTGTAATTGTTTTCGACGAGTACATTTGGTTATCTTGGATAATATCAGTATTATTTGTATTAATTTTTATTAGGTTGATGTTAAAAGATGGTGTTAAACAAGAGAGGAATATTTCATCCATTATACTTGGAATGATAAAGGTTATTTTGGAGCAAGGCGATCCATTTCAAAATGTAATTTTTGATAAGAATAATCAAACTAGAATCATGATTGGAGTTTTGTTTCTAATGACAATTGTAATTAGTAATGGCTATAAAAATACAAATGTTTATAATATGATAACTCCAAAGAAATTGCTTAAATATGAAACATTTGATGATTTACAAGCCAATAATGTTGAAGTACTTGGGAGGAGTAAGATCAGCATTTATTACGAGTCGCTTGCAAATGTTTTGCAGAATTATTCCAAAATGGTTTTCAATCTTGAGAAGGATTTAAATATGAATGCGTTAGAGTTAAGGAATATTTTGGAAATAAGACCGGAAGTCGTGTATAACTTTTAAAGGATGAGAACTGGAATCACTTATGGTGAAAATGAGAAAGTGTTAAAATTAGTTAAGAATTACAGCCAACTCTTAAGACCAATCAGGATGCTTGAGCAAGTCTTGAACTCGTTTAAGTTGGAAATTCCAGATTGGATTGAAGAAAATATTTCAGCCGAACAAAAGTCTCATGCCAGGAGGCGATTGACAAACAAGTATATTTCATTGGAAACTAGCATTTTTGAGGATTTGGTTAAAAGTTGCAATAAAACCGCCGTTGTATTGCCAACATTGCCTGCACAAGAGATTGCTAAAAAGTTTAAGGATGAAGGAGTGTATGAAGGAAAAGAAACATATTTTCCGGTAGACTACAGCTTTTATTTGATCGGCATAGTTTCTCCATTAATTATATCTAGACTGGGGAAATTTAAAGAGACTGGAATTATTGAAAGGTGGACGGGTCTAATTGAGTTAATAAATACTCATACGAGGTTTAATTTTACTGTAGAAAGTAATGAGGAGAATATAGTGCGTGGAGCAACACTGCGTGGAAACATTGTAGTAATTTTTGCAGTACTTGGTGGAGGAATTTTACTTGCTTTGGCAATTTTTCTCAAAGAATTTATAATGGATGGGATAGTTTGAACGAAATCTTATTCCAAGATTGTAAAAACGATTATAGTGTTTTGTAAACAACTAGATCTTTTCCAAAGACGCACGCTGTCAAAAGCATGTTATATAATACGTCGAAAACATTAAGAAAATGAATTATTCAAAGCTAACATTCAGTTACCATTTTTAGCACTTCTTAATTAGTTAATTTTTCACCGCAAACAGAATTTAAAAGGAATGGTGGTTCCACACCTTAATATTACAGTATAAATTAGCAGTTAAATATCATTTGTCAATTCTGGAGAAGACGCAATGAAAATGCTATTATGTAATTAGTTCAAATTCGCAATCAGCAAAGAACACACCTCCAAGCGCTCCAATACAACGTAAGTGCTTAAAAGCTAGGATGGCATCCTCGGAGAGTTCATTTATTTCAAAACTGGAATCTTTTTCGTTCCTAACAAAAGAGAAACAGGTAAGTAACATCATAAAGTGAATCTAAATGACTAATAAAATTTAGAAAATAATTTCAAAGGAGCTGAAGCCTGCATCCAATAAATCTCCAGCGGAAATATTTTTACTAATTAAGCTGACAAAAAAGGATACACAAAAATCAACAGAAGAAATTGGCAAGATGAACATGTTCTTTGAATTTGGAACGGGTTATTGATTGATTGATCGTTTTACAAAATACTTGATTTAAAGAATATATAAAAACACAGTATTATAAAAAGTGATGATAATTGTAATTGGAAGCCGTTGTTATGTGACCTCGACCAACTGATACTGTTAATAAAGTAATTATTTTCATTTTAAATTCCAGGAGAAAAATTCCATCGTTTTAACTATTATATTATTTTCCTAGCGCAACAATTGTCGATAAAAATTATCTTGTTTTATATTCGGACAAGGCTTATTTGTTATGCTCAGTATTTAATCCTGATAAATTAAAATGGTGTTGCCAATTGCTGTAATTGCCTGCCAATGTCTAGTAAATTTGAGCTCATGTTTAAACCATTAGATCAAATTTTTTCGTGGTATTTCCGGATTGCGTGACAATTGCCATTTTGAAAAAATAGTTGTTTAAACGGGTTTAGAAAGATTTTACTTGTAATCTAATTTTCTAGTAAACTTTTTAAGTGCAAATTATCCCTAAAGTAAACCGATAAACCAGCATTGAAAAATATTTGAAAAATAAACAAATTTTTACGCTTTTGTTCCTTTTGTTTTTCAAGCGTTAATGAAATTGTTGACCTGTCAAAATCTAGATAATTACTATCTACAATAACTGTACTAGCATTAGCATGTCACCAAAGCGATATAATTTTAATGTACAAAGTACAAAGCAGGCAGAATAATTATACCCAATTTCATGTCTCAATGTCAACTTTAAAAAATACAATAATTCACTTTCTGCAACTTTCTTTTTCATTTCATTTTGGAATTTGAACTTGTCAACTCAAAAAATGCTTTTGCTCCAACACATTTCACTTTTCAAGCTTAATTATAAGTCAGCAGCTTTATTCGGCTGTCTCCCATTCCAATGGGATTCCTTCAACTTTCAATTGACCATGAAGCCTATCCAACAACAATTTAATATTCGGTTAAAGCTTTGGTTCCATAGACTTTTCCTGCTTGTTTTAGCCTTACAAGCAATTCGTCGTTTTCCAAATGCCCCAGTTTCCGAAAAACTGACTATAACTATTGGTCTCTTCTGCAATCTTTATTGTCACGAGCTTCTCGTAATTACCAAATGGAAAGCTGGTGATATCGTCCTCTATTTTAATGGAATGATTCAGCTTTGCTCTGAAAATCAAAATGGTAACGTTTTTTTATAGAAAATAGTTAAATGTTTCCTAAAAAAATTCGTTCCTCACAGATTTCTTCAAAATTGGGCATAGAAGGACACTAATTGAAAGAATGAGCTTGATCCTAATCAAATTCAATTGGTTTGTATGCGCAACCTACAGCTTCACTTTTGTCCTTGGCATTCATTTCTTCAAGCCTTGTATGGGCAGCTTGGCTTTCTCCTGGCTCATGCCTGAATGCTCACCATTCATTCCTTCTTTAATAAAAATCGGTTCAAAAATTCTAACCATTTTTGTGAAAGCTTCAGTATTTATTTATAACATGGTTTTGTCGTCAATGGGCGGTTTATCATTAGCTTTTATGTTGGGTGTTGTCCAACTCTTGTGCACACTAACTTTGAAGGATCTTCTTGAGACGTAAGCTATTTTATTAATTTAATTATTAATTAAATTAAATTACGTAAAACAATTTTATTTCCTTCTAGATTTTCTCAAATTGTAAAATCTTACAAAAATGAAAAAAGAACAACAGCCTTCTACAGATCAATTCAAGTCTTGGCTATAGTTGGTAATTCCGTACAACAGTCTTTGTTAACTG
>JAHZMU010000330.1:0-86945 GCA_027743725.1 Rambutsinella grinnellia | reverse complement strand
TGCAAATTATTTTAAGAATTTAAATAAAGTTTATTTTTCGCAACAAACATTTAAAGTTTATGCACGCTTCTATTCATGACCAATTATTCATTTTAACTTCATAAATGGACCATCGGCTGAATCTTATGATTTTTATACTGTTTGAGAAAGAAGGTTAACCACTTGTCTTGCGTAACATAAAAAGTACATACTGCATTTGGTTATACGCTATGAATAAATTACTTAATATTCAAACTCTGTAAACTTCTCCAGCAAAATTATAAGCCTGAGAAAATAAAAGGTGCATCCGGCCATGGCCATGATTAATGTAATTCGTCCAGTTTATGACATACGTCTATTAATTAATATGAAAAGAATTACAATCTCATCGAAAAATATTTACGTTAGAAGCTTAGAAATGTGTCTAATTACAAATTATAATTCAGTTTTAGCTTCACTACTAACTTTTCGCTTACTTTTCCAATTTTGTCAGGTCGCGTGGGAAAGTTTATCACAAGGTTATCGCTTCAGTTTTTGACTCTCTGCCCATGACTAAGCACGTGCTTTCGTCATCTTGGCTTTGGACTACAAACTTACGAGCAAGCGTAGCAAGGCGTTCCCGTTTACTTCAATACGCACCCGATTTTGAAATATCTCAGCGAGAAAAATTCTCTAAGAACAAAAAGCATTCTTGCCTTTCCCCACACTAAAAAGTACTGATTTTCTCCAGAATTAATGAGCCTAATGATGCAATAGGTTAATGTACAACAAATTGCACAGGCTGACGTTAACAAGCTTGAGGAGATCCGATCGGGATCATTGTTTTTTCAAGGATAGAAAATTCGAATAAAAACTTGTCTACTTCTAATCTAATCTCCAGCTATCCATTTCTTCATTTGCATCTGTAACTTACAGACTGTAAAGTAAAAATTATGGCATGAACAAATGTTGGGTAACTTGCGAAAAGTATAACACGAGTAAAAAATACATAAAAAGTAGAGCTCATTTTTTACTGGAATATTTAGAAAATATTTAGCATAAACTACTTCTTTGCTGATTAATGATTAGCCTTTACTTGGCCCGTTGGACAGTTCTATATTCCATTTGAGAGAAAAGTATTTTAATGAACGTGAAGCATTATTATTGAAATTTACGAACTGCCCTTTCCCATTCCCATGCCTAAGACATAGATGGGAAGATTATAATTTACAAAACAAGGTTTTATCTTTTACAAAGAAAATCTACGCGTATCATTCCATTGCTTTTATTTTCCTTGAAAAAAATATTTTTGAGCTGTGCAATATTTTTTCCAACTTCAATGCTGAATTTCTGACCACAACTATTTATTCTTTATTGAGCTATTCACGTAAATTACTCGAGAGAAATTAATTAAAGTATCATCTAATAAGCGATATATATCTTTTGAAGGTATAGAAATATAGAAAAACGGAAATGCCTATAAGTTATCAGCGATTTATATCATTCCTCCTACCATCTTCCGCTTTCCTTGTAAACGGTTGTCGTTTTTCAGGTTTTCAACAATTTCAGCGTAAATCATATTAAAATTGATGTTATAAACATTGTTATGCCTTATTGCAATTTCGAGCGACACTCGTAAGTCAAAGACAACCAGTCACCGAGTAGGTACAGTGTTACAGAGTAATTTTGCGATCAAAATTATTATTGTAGAGCAACTAATGACATTTCACACGAGAATGATAACATTCAATCTGTGCAGGAATATCTGCAACCACAAGTCGCAACCTTTTACCTTTTAAATATTATGGGTGGTTATGGGTGGCTACATGAACGAGCTTGTGAGAAAAAATTCTTTCAATTATTTCATCAAATAACTAATCTGATCTGCGAAAAAGTTATAAACACCACTTGCTGCAGAACTGCACTACTCTCTCATCGTCGTAATATGTGCAGCATGAAAATATTTTATACTTTCCATTAAGCACCTTTAATAAAAGCTCGCCGTATACTAACTGATTATGAAAATTGGAGGATGGGAAGAAAAGTCGAAGAAGGTTGCATGTAATTTTAAATTTTATAGTCAGTTTGGCTTGAGATGGTGAAGGGGAAGGAGTAAATAGTGATAAAGGTGCAATATGAAATTTTTTTGCAATTGTCAGCGCATGAAAGTATTTGCAGTTTGGTTCTGGTAGTGCGATTTTGAGTTTTAAAAACGTTTTTTTGCTCGACACGTTCCAGCCTTCAATTATTTCGTAGGAATTGGGTTTTCACAGCGGCAAAATGACTGTCACAGTGGAAGACATTGAGGAAAATGAGCATCTCGCTATTAAAGAGGTACCTGACAAGGATATTGCGAATAATTCATTGAAATATTTTTTATCACATTTGAAAAATGAAGTGAATTGCGACTCCGTCAAATTTGGACTTTGAATCCATTAAAATTGATTAAAAAATCAAATTCTATTTTAAAGCTTAGGGATAGAATCCTGGATGTTAAGGCCCCAATGGACCCTGATTATATTATGAGTGACCTGAATCTCCTCAGATTTATCCGCGCAAGGAAGTCCGTGGATAAGGCAGAAGTGATGTTTCGAAAGGTGATGATTTTTAATCCTCATGAAAAGTGTTTTCAAGTTTATGACGATAATTATTACCAATCATAATTGCTTTGGGTTTAACCAACAACAGTTCATCGTCTGGCTTGATAGAGGTTCAATTCACAAAAGCATTAACTTTCGTAATCCGTGAAGACGTAGTGGATAATTTCAAATGGAAGATTTCAGGCCTGGATAAGTTCGGAGGTCCAGGTAAATACGGGTTGCAAAATGAGATAAAAAATTAGAGTGTTGAAATGATAACTAAAAAGTAATAATTATGAATGTTTATAGTCGTTGTTGTACCCATTGGCCAATGGGATCCTATGAAAGCTAATGATGTGACGTGTGATGAACTGGTGAAATTAGCACTTCGATCCTTATCCAGAATCTGTGGGATAGCGACGAAGCAATTTCGAGACCGAAATGTTGCCGTGCAATCCACGGGAGTCGCGGATCTAAAAGGTCTGGGAATGAAGCATGTCACGCATGTTGAAGGTATAGAAAAACTCTCCCACACTTTACACTCCCAACTCATCGATCAAAGTTTACACTGATGATAACACCAATTATTTTCAGGAATCAAAGCAACCCTTACAATGGTCAGGTATTTTGAGGCAAACTTTCCTGAACATTTGCGAGTCGTTTTTGTGCTAAATGGTAAAGTCAAGATTAACTACTTTCACAGATTCCCACACAAGATATTAAAAAAGTTTCCTTGTTTCCTCATCATTATTATTATTATCGACTCTATAAAATTATATAGCTCCGTATGTATTCTCCATCGCCTGGAGAATGATTAAACCACTTATTACTGGAAGTACGCATGAGAAAATTCGTTTCGTCTATTCAAATTTTGAGAAGGAAGTACATCAATTTGTTGACCCTGACCAGCTCCCAATAGCTTATGGGGGAACGTTACCTGAAGATTCTGAGGTGAGTTTTGCATGCAAGCTAACCGCACTTGCATTTTACTTACAAAGCAAAAAATGCATGAAACGTGCTTTTTTGCGAACCGCTCATTGATCATACCGGCATCCTTGCTCTGTGATATGAGTTTTGCCAAAATGTCATGAACATGTCATTCTAATACACTTCTAGATCCTATATGATGGCCAAGACTACTACCGTGTCAACTCAAACGCTAACATCGCAACCTAAATTGACAAGAATCAAGTGCAGACTCGCACGCACGGTCTCATTAACACTTGAAAGATATTTAATTGTATAGTTAAAATAATTAACTTTTGACTAAAGATGTGATTGCGACTGAAAATACATATCGTTTAGATATTCAAAAGAGAATCTTCATCGCCAATCAACATAGGAAATGGGTGGCAAGAATAAAAAGGCAATTTAATCTGTAATTGCTCATAATATTTTTAAGTAGCCATTTACTACTGAAACTTTTTGCTCATCATGTACGCACTACTTCAAAGAGACTTCATACCCTTTGAATGTATAGTGAGTACCCTTTTGAAGTATTCTTTTCTCTTGTTAACCTTAACATATTTAAGTTAATTTTTTGTAAAGCTGTAATGTTATCAGTATTATAGGTCAGCATTATATGGTCAACGTTTTCCATTTCTTTTTGTGCAATAATATTCCTAAAAGTTGTGAAAAAATGACAATCATAAGATTTTTTGTGGTCCAATCAATCAATGCTGATATCATTCAAATATTAGAGATGTGCAATACTGCTCTTGTGCCAGTAAACAAAAGGTGCAATTTCTCTGGGGCGTATGCAAAATATTTGAGATGATTTACTTAAAAAATTAAGGAAGACCAATAATTATACGCTTTAGCAGTGAAGCATTCTTTGTTTGGGTTTGAAGTATTAAGAATCAGAATCAATCGGATGCATCTTTAACTTTTCTAAGGCCAAATGCACCCTTTTGGGCTTAAATGCTACTTTTTGTTCTGAAAATGAAAGGATGAGGTGAAATTAAGAATTTAGTACGGTTTATAGAAGATAATTTTGGGTGCAAAAATTTGATAGAGCCTTGACCAAGCGTTGATTAAATGCAGTTTATAAAAATTGTTTAAATGCTGACGAGTATTGACACGGTCGATAACTTAGGACATGAAAGTACCTACTAGTTTTTTCCTAATGTTAAATACTTTATAGAACGTATATTTAGAAGAAGTCGAAATATGTGATTTTAAAATGTGTACAAACTGATTAAAATATAAAATATATCGAAGGTGCTATAAAATAAATTATGAAATCTTTCATAGATCTAAGCAAAGTCATTTAGAATTTCAATTTTGCAACATCTTCTACGAGACGAGAATCATCGTGGAAACTTCTTGTCCATAGATTTTAATAGTTTCCACTAGATATTTTTTATATGCTTCGCACTTTCCAACAGATATTTTCTAACGAGGACTATCCAACCAACTCACTTACGACTCACCACCTATAAAGTTTTGTAAACCTTTTTCCTTCTTGGATGAATTTTGTAATTTTGTAACGAATTTTGTAAACCTCCATAAAAGATGGCTTGGCTGCATAAAACGATGTCGACTTATGGTCGACTAGTTCCTAAGCCGGAGATTGTAGGAAAGTTTGAAGAAATCAGTGATGAAGTAAGTATATTATATTGCCCCGTATGAATTCGATTGGGAAGTAATGAAATGAATCTCTTTCGTTAAAGGCAATACCTTTACAAGATCAAATAGAAAATCTTCGGGCGAAAATCTCGTTGAAGGAAAGGTATAATAAGGCCCTACGCGATGACCTTATGGAATCGAACGAGGGAGCTTCCTCGTACATCCTGGAGCTCACTCATGAAACGAAAGACATCCGGCAACGATTAATCGATGCGATAGATTCGGAAAAGGCTGCTGTTCAAAATGCTCTCCGAACACATCGTGAATTTCAACTCGCCATGACCAACAAAACGCCAGCGGTTGCAGTCCCATGGTTGGATGATAAGCTATTCGATATGGCCAAACTTCTCAATTGCCTTTTGGACAAACTGAAAGAAAAGCGGAAGCGGTTAGAAGAGTCGGAGCAGATGGTTATCACAATTGAAAAATGGCCCCGTCCAGGAACTCTTCCCTGGGAAATTGAGGTAAACGCTGCGATGTGTCGCCTCCAATGCCTCATTGAATCGCAAAAAGTCAAGAGAGAAACGGCTTTCATCCTTCATTCCAAATATATCGAAATCAAGTATCAACTCTTAGCCGAAAAGGGAAAGTACGTTTCAATCATAAAAAATATGGATTTTGGTTTGCGGAATCTGAAGAACGAACTGTTGAGTTTGGAAATGATGTTGGATGATGCCATTTACTTCCGCAATGAAGGCTTCAAAAATCTCACACTGACTGAGAAGGAAGCGTCTGAAAACCGGAAGCGGAGGAGGATCCAAATGTCAAAGATGAAGAAGGCTGTGGAGAGAATCTTGGAAGAGAACCAACGCGTACCAACCAATAAGGCGAAGGCTAACAAGTCATCCCAGATTAACAAGTCAGTGTCGAAGCAAATAGCTAGTGTGACAGATGTCAATGAAGTGCTGCGGATGAAACGATCGGAAGTTGAAGAATACCAGGAGAGAGCTCGTAAAATTGTAGAAACCATGAGGGTTCCTGACCTCACCCATATTCCAATCAGATTAAAGACCGTCTCCCAGATTGCAGAAAGGCTCACGACTGAACTTAAACAGAAAGAGAATCAACGAAATATTTATGTTAATCAAAAGAGCCAGCTTCTCCTGATCCTTTACTACTTCCGCTACACTGGAGATAGCAATATGCAAGAGTTCAAATCATTCCAAGTGGAATACGAAACTTCGATCAAGGAAGCGGAACAGAGGGAATCAGAAGTCGTGAGAAAAATGGACAAGGTGGGCGGTATCGACTTGGAACTGCGTCTCGGCATATTATCCGTTCTCGACCATTTGAACACTGATAGAAGAAAGGGTCGCGGTCATCCTCACATGCAAGCAGTGCAATCGGATGATTTGAAGGCGCAAATGAGAATTGTCATTGAGAAGATTCAAGTCCTCCTTGATCAAATCAACGAATTGGCTGAACAGTTTAGTAAAGAACCTGAAAGGAACTATAGTTATTACGTGAAACAACACGCACTCCCTAGTAGACTAATTCGTGTGGGAACACCTCACCAGTCGGAAGAGTCCGATGGGGATGATGACTTTGTCGACTCGAAGGTTCCTGGCCGGGCAGAGATTAAGGCGAGGAGCGGAAGATTCCTTAATCAAGCATTACTTAAGCGTGGAATACACTAGCAATTTTTAAGATTTTTGTATAATTTTGTACTGATCAGTCATGTACGATTTAGTCTATTTCTATGTGATAAAAACAAATGTGAATATACGAACACTAAAAAAATATAATCTCCGTGAAGAAAAAGCTTTAATTGTATGCCTTCATTTCATACCTTTTAATCTTCTCTCATTTCATGGTATCATTTTTGCACTTTGCATATTCTTTTTGAATGTCAGAATTATTAGTAGTAAGTTAGCTTCGTCGACAATTCAGGCTTAACGGTCACCACCTATTTTACTTTTATAATTCTTATTAAAGGTAGTCTTCTTTTCTTCTTAGGCTTTGCTTGAATTGCTCTCTCTCTCAGAAAATCAGAACCAATCCTTTTTTCATTTTAAATAGTAATCTTTGAAAAATATGACTGTCAGAAATTTTAAATGAAAAAATGCTGACGTCTCTGTGAACTGTGAGCATACTAGAAAAGTAAAAAGATAATAAAAATGCTTTTGTTTGGGTACTTTTGTTTTCCAACACGTCTTAAGCAAATACCAAGCTGGAACGATAAGCTCCCATTTTATGAAATTGTATTATTTCATGAGGTTTTTCACGATATGAGTAAGTCGCACATGACTCAAGTAATGATACGTTCATGGCATATAATCAATTACCAAGTGGTAAAACCTCATCCAGTCATAAAACACCAGTGTTTTTATCCTAAACAAAAAATAGTAATAATTCTCGGTGAGCAGCAAGCATAACAAATTGTTTTTCTACTCCAAATCTTCTTATGTCATCATAAAATGTGGAAAGCTCCAGAAAATTTGTGATTATTCTCTTGTTTTTAATATTTTAAGAAAGGATTATATCCACCCCCACATTTCATATTTTTCTTACTAGAGAAAGGGTGAACCTCCCCGTGTGAAAATCTACCAGTAGTGCTGTGCAAAACTTGTTTGCGACAAATCAGGCAGTCGTATAAACTTATGATTAAATCATAAAATGTATTCTGCTGGAATCCCCACTTGTAAGGCTTCGCAGAAATTTACGTAATTCAACTAATTTCTCACGCTGTTTTACAGGAAGGTGTGAGCCGAGGTTGCTCTTAATTTCTTAATACCAGTTTTACTAATATCAACACTGTTTTCCTTACGAAGTAATCGCGACATTAAATTTCAAAGTAACAAAGCTTAATTTTTTAAATAGCAAAGTCATTGCTACCTTGAAAATAAAACTATCTTATAGTTTTGCCTTCTGAGCACAAAGATTTGTTACATTATCAGAGCAAAAAAGTTTTGCATGCACATACTCCACTTCACTCGTTCCTCATTCATATCTCCTTTGTCTTTCCTGTTTGCATTGTCAAGCAAAGCCAGTAAGCACCAAGTGGAGTGGTGAAGCAGGAAGCAAAAAATTACACGGACTTTTATTAACAGCCTTACTCGAACTCACATAGCTTTACAGCACCAAAAAGTCTACCTGAATCCCAATTCAATGTCACATTCATGTATTTTTTACTGTACTCTGTTACGCTTCTCTGTTGGTAGAACTATACAAATTTTAAATGATAAAATTACTTCGCCCTGATTAGTAAACAAGTAGTGATCATTCTTTGTACTTGTGGCATTTCATGCGGCTGCCATTGTTTTGTGGTGAGGAGCTCAGAAAGAATTTTATTAGTGGGTTGGATTTGGATTCATAATATAAATATTCAAATTAGCGGTAATTCACAATTTCTTCATGTCAATATTTTACTGATTAAATGCTTTTCTACAAAATTGATTGAGAGAACTTGTGAAATTTTTCAATCAATTGTCATTAGAAGAGTATGCAATAAAATATGCTATTTATTTTTGTTTGAGGCTGATTTCATAATAGTTAAATGAGTAAAAATAAATACGTCATGTGCACATGAATTTTTAAAATTTCAGCTTGAAGTCAAGTCATTTGGTGATTGTCGGTGAAATAAGTAAAATATCATGGATCTCAGTGAAGACGAAAAGAAGCTGTGTCAACAGGTAGCGTGCTTGAAACGATTTCTTGAAATTGCCTTTGAAAAACGTATTTGAAGCAAATAATTTGCATTATTTCCAGTTTCGGGATCGTATCTCCGACTTAAAAGTAAACGATAACTATCGAATTGCAGATTACAATGCTATTCGGTTTCTTCGGGGTAAGTAAAGATTTCTATTTCAAACTTACTTTGAATTGAAAATTCATGTAATTTGCAATTCCAGCTCGAGATATGGACATGGATAAAGCTGAGGACATGTTCCGCAAAGTAAGATGCAAAAAACAAATATGATTTAGCAGGTTTTGTATTTTGCCCTTGAATTAACAGTATCAACACTGGCGTGAAGAAAATGACATCGACACCGCTCGTTCTTGGGACGTGCCACAAGACTTGAAGGAAAACTTTAAGTATCGAATATGCGGTCTAAGCCGTGAAGGAGGTTTAGTAATTAGTGCAAATGTAGGAGATTGGAATCCTGCTATTTGTCACGGACGTTATGAGGAACTAATGAAGGTTGCTTATCATGACTTGGAAAATCTTGCTTCTATCACGAGATACTTTACAATGAAGGCAAATCGCTTCTCGAAGATGGTAGCTATAATTAATTTGCAGGGGTTAACCTTTGCCCATTGCAGCAGTGTTGAATGTAAGTGATCATTAGCCCTAATGAATTGGTCAATGCTAAAGTATAAAATATTATAGGGATTCGAGCACTCATCACCTTACTTAAAGCGTTTGAAGCTAACTACCCTGAAACTTTGAAAGTTGCATTTTTGATAAATGGTGAGACTTGCAAATTCAATTTTTTTAAACAAAAAGTCTAAATTATAAATGACCTTCATTATTTATACTAGCCCCATGGGTGTTTTCCATTTTGTGGTCCATCGCTAAGCCATTCATTTCCACCAATACCCATCAGCGTCTAAGATTTATTGGAGCGGATAAAGAGACATGGCGAGATAATATTTCGGAATATGTAGCAGAAGATCAATTCGCAGAAGTATTTGGTGGACTACTCCCTGACGATTATGAGTTGGTCTGGGAAGGTGAAAAGATTGTTGGGAAACGAGTAGTTGATGAGAAAGCTCAAAGTAACGGAAACGAGGAGTCTCCACAAAAACCAGTTGATTCTATTGAATTAGATTAATTTAGAGTAAAATTCAAATTACTCATGAAACCATTTCAATTTATGTAAACCAACACACCAGTCTTTAATATCCCATTTAAAACTTTTATAAACAGCTATTATTTTATATTAAATTAAACAAACATTATTATAACAAATAACAACTACTTTAATTTAATTCCTACTTAAACAACTGCATTTCAGAGGGTTTCTCAGTCCACCCAAGAAACACTTTTTCTTTTAATTTTCTCCAGTTCGAAAAGTACTCTTGTGAAAGTGCCTTTGCTTCAGCATAATTTCCCTCAAACTGATCATTTTCCTGTTTATACAAAATTTTAAATCTAGCAAACAACCTACTTCTACAAATATCAACCATGCTTTGTGGCTTCCCAAAATTCTTTTTAGTTACGCCCTGCTTTCTCCCTCCAATAATTACTTGAACTTTCTCTGAATCTAAAGATTTTGACCAATACCAAGAAATTGACCCTGGGGCAGGAACGAGATAATCAGCAAATTTCGTAAAATTATTTTCGCTTTGTCTAATAACCGGAAATTGATTGGAAAGCATGCCAGAGTCAAGAAAACGTTTAAATATTGCTCTCTCAACCGATTCCTGACTGAAGGAAACATTCCCTCCTATTATAATAGATTGAAGACGAATTGGCTCAGAAATAAAGATACTCAATAAGGCTCCCTGCAACCCTAATAATTGCCATTTTGCTAATTTGTCACTGCATGACATACACAATGTTGGATCACCTTTACCAGGCTTCACTCGGCATTTTCCAGTGACCTGTTTCTCTTCGTATTGTAAAGGTCCTACCTGAAGCTTAGCTCCTGTTCTATGCCCTGACACCTCGTCCAATTTTGGTCGTTTACTAGCAGACGCCTCTAAAATTTCTGATTCTACGTCAATTATTGAAGCATCACCACAAGGCAAATGGCTGATAAACATGTGAAACTTTACACTTTTCTTAACTCTTAAATTATTTACTAACCTACTACTAGAATCTATTACTTCAAAAATTGATTGCTCACCTACAGATTTAATGAGATCGACTTGATCATACAAATACAAAAGAAAACTGCGACGAGCTATTGCTTCTGCATGACAATCAGAAACTCTATCTCCGAATGGGCTAAGCTCATTCTTTCCTAAACATTTTGTGCCGGTTCCGAGAGATACAACTTTAAATTCACTACTATCGGGCTTATCGCCGTCATCAGTTTTATCACAAATATTTTCTTGAATGATTGCAGCCATCGTAGTCCACTCTGAGGGATTTGGTTTACCTTTCTTGGGAAGGTTGCTAAACGTTTCACATGCTTTTGAAGCTATAACGTTGTGATCAATCTTACTCATCGTCACCAAAAACGATACGTTTACCAGCAAAAGCAGTGATTTGTTGTTGTTTCTTCTTTGCTTCCCAAGAGGGGTGGAGTTTTTCTGAAGTAGGATTAGAAGCTGATGGTGGTTGGAGAAGTCGATCCGACGTATTTCCTGGAAATTTTGGTCGTTTGGGGTTCTGGTTTATAGGTTCAGAGTTGGCGTCGTAATGAGATGGGTGAGCTGATCGTTGAGGCTTATTACGGAAGTCTGGTTTAGGTTTAAAATTTGGTTTAGAAACCAGTTTCCCTTTTCTATAAACGTCCTTAGGTTGATGAGAATTGTTACGAGTTGAGCTAGAGTTGGGATTTTGGTTGAAATATCTGTCGTTCTGTTGGGTTGGGAAGGATTTTGGCTCTGGTTTGTCGACTCCTCCAACGAAAAATCCACTTTTGGGCTTTGTCGATTTGGGAACTTGCGTAAGTCTCAAGAGTGCCTTATCTTCTTCATCACTATCACTTTCTAGATCGTTTAAGTTAGATAAGAGTTTTACTTTCACTGTCCCCTCAACTCTGTTAAGGTTCGGAAGCCTTGCCGGATTAGGGCTTCCGTTTTCCTTCTTGCGCTTGTCACTTTCTGGCTTCGCTTTCACAGGAGGACTATCCGGCTCTTCTCCGTCGCTTTCACCTTCGCTTCCACTTGCTACTATTTTACGAGCGCCGTTGATAGATTCAGGTTTCGCTTTTTTCGGAAGAATTCTGGCACCGCTTGGGGTTGATTTTGCTTGATTTGCATTAGATTCTGCACTAGTTGGATCCTTCTTCGCTTGCCTCTTTGCCCTCGTCATAGCCAGTAAAACTGGAATTTGCTTATCCCAGTTAGGATTTCCTTCTCTGTATTCATTCACCTTCTTTTTGATTACGTTATGATGACTAATTCGAGAAAGAGCTCTTTCCTCCTGACATGATGTCGGGTCATTCAACACTTCGTCAAGTGTTTTACTATCTTGTAGAGCGTAAACCGACGCCTTGTCCTTTTTCAGTTTCTAATCAAATGTTTAAGTTAAACATTAATTAACTCAATTTTAAACCCCTTCCTAATCCAAACCGTACCTTTAATATTTGAATTTCTTCCACCAAACGTTCCGCCTTTCTTTTCGCTTTCTCCTGCTCCTTCTCACTCCCTTTCCGAGCCTTATATTTCTTCACCTGATGGATCAATCGATTAATGATTTGGACACGGGCTTGAGTAACATTATTTCTCATGCGCACTATCTAAAATGTTTGCAAAATTCATATTTTACAATTAGTGACTAGCATCCACCCAAACTATTTCGATTGATTTAAATTAATTAATAACACGGCTTACGTGATTGTTCAGCTCCTGCCGCTTGGATAACTCTTTCTCTGGTTTATTCTCTGAACTTTTCTTCTTACTTTTATTATTTTTATTAACAGCCATTATCATTATTAATTTTAATCAAAAACTAACTAAAAACACCTGCATTTAATTTGAACCAATTTATGAGAGAGCGAACACATGGTTTTGGTGCACATGCACGTTATTTGGCTTTGCGGAGACAAACAAGGCATTTGTGAGATGAGATGAACGTGTTGTGAAACGTGCTTGTAAGAAACATCAGATGTTTTTAGAGTTTGAGCTCCTTTTTGACAGGAGAAAGTCAAAAAGGTTTTGTAAAAATTAGTTTTTAAATGGTCACCATTTAATGGTGATTAAATGGGTTTAGAAAATGTCTTGTTTAATCTGCTCCACCTCATTACTTGACCTTTCTAGGGGTGGAGTGAGGTTAGGCAATGGTCTGAGAAATCACCCGTTTTCCATCGATGGAAGTGGAAATAATGGAACATTAAGTGATCATCTTTATGTTTTCTTTATTACGAGCAAACTGCTCAAGTTAGGGAATTGTCAGTGTTTGAAGATAATTAGGGCTTTGGCGGAGAAGCGGGAGAGGTTCTTGTGTCAAGTTTGTGAGGAAATTGTTGGGGAAGGGATTAAACTTCATTTTAAAGTGTTGAGCTTACAACGGGAACTGGAAAGGTTGAGTGAAAAAGTAGTTGGAATTGTTAAAGAAAGCTTTAAAGAGGATGGGAGTGGGGATGTGGCTCCATTTCTTTTGAGACAAGTTGGGGGAGATGGTAAAATTTAATTTGTAAAAGGTAGGGTTGAATTGGGAGTAATTTCTAATCTTTTTGACAGATTCAGAGGTGAAGGCTGAAGAGGATTCTGAATGCGTTGCCGTAGATGAAGATGATCTAGACGAGAGTGGATATGAGCATTTGGAATGCGAAGTCCAAGTCGAGGATGATCTGGAAGAAAATGGACTGAGGCGAAAGCGACAGGTTGTTTACGATAGTCCTGATGAAGGGTCCGACTCGGATTATGTGCCAGAGAAAGATGAGCCACGAAGGTCAAGTGTTGGAAGGAGGAAAGGGAAGAAAGGTGTGAATTCAAGTCAACGTGGCAAAAGGTATTTTTCCTAAATGAGCGAAATTTAGTCTTAGTAATTCGCAATTTTAGTAATTCGCATTTTATTTCAGTAAATACAGAAAGATACACGTCGACTTCTCGAAATCTGGATTCTCCTGCAAGTTTTGCCAGTCATTTTATGAAACGGCGAGAGGATTTAAGACTCATTTAATTGCACATGAGGAAAGTGAAAAGCTGGATCATAAATATGACTGTGCAATTTGCAATCATCCGAATCTCTCTGAGGACAAGCTCCGCCGGCATCTAAGATTGAAACATGACTCTCAACCGAATACTTGCAAAATATGTGGATATGTGGGTTGCCGACGGTGGATTTATGAAAAGCATATGCTCGAGAAGGTGAGAAATAATGAGCATTTTGGGTGTTAACAAATCTCTGGTTAAATCTTAATGAAACCTTTTTCGTTACCGGTTCTAGCATAATATTAAGGTGTGGATACCCATCGATAAGAAGGAAGATGCTAGCGATGCCGCTGATGATGCAGAGACTTCATCCTGTGTGATATCAGACGCCCAAGATGCCGAAACTTTGAAGAATTGCAGAGTGGAGAACGATGTCTTCATCTGCAACGTTTGTAATGCAAATTGTCCGACTATTGATGCATTCAAAATGCACGTAAAAGCACATCAGCTAAGTGACCTAATGGGGAATCTTTTCGATTGCACAATTTGCCATTACCCTTTTACTACAGAGAGAACTTTACGCTACCACATGGCTAAAGCGCATAAAGTAAGTTGCATGTTTTGATTGAATTGTTAATCACCCAAAATAAGAAGCGAAAGTGCAATTTAAAAATTGGCTTTTTACAGGGCCAGGCACCCGTTGGGAACGATGATTCTCCAATTAATCGTGACCAAGAAGTGGTGGGTGAACCGGCCGTTAAAGAAAAGTAAGAAATTTAAATTTTTAATCTTATCAATCAATGTAAAGCTAAAGAAGTATCTTTTCAGTGGTCCCGCAATGATAAAGTGCAAACGATGTGGATCTGAATATCACACTTTGACTGGATTCAGGCGACATGGGAAAGTGCATGCTAAAAGCGATTCACTACTTAATCAGTTTGATTGTAGCATTTGCAAATTCCCTAACCTATCTGCGGACACCTTGCGTCGTCACTTGGGGATGATACATGTGAGTTGAACAGTTCTTTATCCAGCATAAAGTCATTTGGTTCGCATTCCATTCGAATTTAAATATTTATTGTTCATCGTTTTTCTATTTATAATAGAACAAAAACCTAAATCAAATTACTACTGAGACAAGGCCGGACGTTGGCACAACTGATTCAGAAAAATTGCTCAAAGAAACGCCTGAGGTAGATGACAGTGACGCAGATGAGTGGCTTCCTTCTCCTCAACAGGATGAGTCTGAAGTTTCAGATGCCATGGATGATTCAGATGCGGATGATGAAGTCCGAATATTGTAAGAATACGCCCTTGCATTGTATGGGATTGCACTTGCCTTTTAGTCTAATATGTCTACATTTTTAGGAATTCGTCTGGAGGAAGTAATACAGAAGCAGTATTATCATTACATTGTGAAAAATGTAATGTGACCTACAAAAGCCCCAGAGGGATTAAATCACACATGGAAGATCACAAAGCAAGTATTTCACTGAACCACAAGTATGACTGCGCAAAATGTGGGTTTCCTAACGGCTCGGAACGTCGGCTACGTTGTCACTTAAAAAGAGTTCATAATGAAGTCCCAATGCGCACCTGTCCAATTTGTGGGTATCAAGTACTGAAAACTCAGAATTTGAAGGTGCACATGAGAAAGGTAAGAGTAGATTGAAAAATGACTGAAGTAACTATATTTATGATGAGCTATTTTTATACTTAAATGTGTTTCTTTTGAAATTACAGCATAACGGATCCTTTAATATAAATAGACCTGGAAGGCCACCAAAATTAAGTTCATTTAAGAAGGAAGGATCATATGAATGTAGAATTTGCCACGCTAAATATGAGCGTTCTGGATGCCTCAAAAAACACATGCTGCAGCATACTTTGAACAAAGAGCATGACTGCGACATTTGCAAATTTCCTTGCACCAGTAAGTTAATCCAAACATTTAATATGAGTGACTATTATACGGAATAATTGAGTTATGTCTGATTGACAATAGGTGAAGCCAAACTGCGTTTCCACAAAAATCTCAGGCACGAAAAAGGTAAAAATATTTGTAAGATTTGTAACAAGTCATTTGGACGCCCAAATGTGTTGGTCCGGCATTTGCGTGTTGTAAGTACTTCAGTTTCGAACCTTTCTGCTTGACCCTATACACCCGTTTAAATTCTGATAAATTTATATAGCACGAAGACTATGATGGTGGCATTGATGAAAAGACTGGAAATTACCGTTGTAAATTTTGCGATTTCCAAAGTACCCTTCAAGGCTTGGTCATCCACATGAATATTCATCGGGACTCGACTGAAGCAATTGTGGATCGTCCACATTTATGCTCAGTGTGTGGTCTCGGGTATAGGACTGCTGGAACACTTCAGAAGCATATCAGAAACAAGCATGAGAATCGTTTTTACTTCAGTTGCGAAACTTGTGGAAAGGGTAAATTGTCTATTGATAAATAATATACTATTATCGGGTGAAATCTAAAAAGTTTAATTTGTGTACAGGATTCGATAGCAGAATTAAGCTAGGAGATCATATGCAACAGCATAAAGATAGAAAATGTAAAGAGTATATATGTAGCTGCTGTGGGGTTGCTTATAGTCAGCAAAAGACTTTGGATGTAAGTTCTTTGTGGGGAATCCCCCACTGGGGATGGGGAAAAGTTAATTGTGGAAATAATATTTATGGTTTGCTTGTGATAGGAACATATGTGTAGGTTCCACCCAGAGCAGGAAGCAGTGACCAACGGTAATGGTCGCCGACTAAAGCCAGAGAAGGAAGGGAAGCATACGTGCAAATTTTGTTTTTTGGTGTTTCCATTCAAGTATCTTTTAGGTACACACCCACCTTTCTCAAAATTTCTTTTAAACCTTATCTTAACAATTAATTTAATTTACTTTGCAGTAAACCATTTGCCTACTGCCCACAAGGATCTCTACACTTTCAAATGCGATCTCTGTGACAAGTCATACATGTCCGGGAGCAATCTTCGCCTCCACAAAGAAATCACCCATTCCGATGGAACCTTAAGTCATTCCTGTGAGTATTGTGGGAAGACGTTTCCGCACAAGCATTACGTTACATGTCACTACAAGTGGTGCAAATTGAAGAAGGAGCAAGGAAAAGCCAAGAACAATCCCTCCAAGTCGACAACGCATGAAACGATTCCGGAGGTCGAAAGTTCTAATAGTGACCTTCCCGGCCCCAGTTCCTACTTCAAAGATGTATCAACTTCAGCTAACCATCTTTCTGCACAAAATAGCGTCTCGTATCCACCTCATCATTATCAGTGAAAAGTTGAGTCGTTTTCTGTATTAAATCTCGACTTATTTTTCGTATTTTTGTAATTTCCCAATATAAGCCAGTTGCTTTTACGTTTACACACTTAATTTTAACTAAATATTTTTTTAAATGTTAAAAGTTAAAAGCACGTGTTTAAATAAAATGAAGGAATTTGTGAGTAAAAACGAGCACATGGTTTTGATGCGCACGTTATGCGTTATTTTTGGCTTTGGCTTTGTTGCGAAGACCAAGTCATTTGTGAGATGGGCTGATTGTGAGGCGGGCAAATGCATGGCACTGCCTTTTTCACTGACCCAAAAACCAAAACACAAACAAAATTGCTATTTTACACCTGTTCACCCTCTTAATTAACTGGAATTACTACCTCTGACCTAATTATAATTGGATATTTAATTATTATTACCCTATTCATACCGTTTTTGTCTTTTTAAATGAAAGGGAAACTTAAAATCATCATGTGATTGAGGAAAGTTAGTACAATGAGAATGTTGATTTGACTGATTGTTTTTATTCGAGATCGGTGATTGATTGGTACGATAATAAGTTGTAAGGTAAGTGATGGTAGTTATCTTATCATTGAGGAGATTAGTATGGTGGCTAATTACTAATTTTTGATTGATTTTAATTCAGTTTGCTGTTGCAATGAATGGTGGAAGATGAAGCTGGAAAAGGAATTAAATCATACATTTTCGTGATAGAGCACCTTCAGTAGTCAGAACACTGTCTTATCACCAATAGGCTAATTGATTTAAGGCTGTGATAATTAAAAGGCGCCACAATGAAGTTCTTCCAGAGTGGTTCCGGTTCTACATTTTCAACTCAACAGAAAGTGAGTGATTAAAATTGATTCAACGGTTAAGTTTAGGATTGAAATGAATCTTAAATATTCTTTTTGCAGATACTTTTGATAACGGTTGGAGTTGGGGTTACTGTAGTTGGCATAATGGCAAGGTACCTTCTTCGTCGGCGACCTCATCGTGGGGGAAACCGATTAGGGAAACGCAGTCCAGTAGCATCCATAGCTCAGGAGAAAACAACACAGAATATACTGAGGGATGCGACTCTTGATGATAGCGCTAGTGTTGAAGCAGGTGAGAAAGAGTTAATTTAAAAATTCAGGACAGAAGTTGTAAACGTTTTGTCTTTAGGTACAAGCATAGGGTCATTGAGGTTAGGATCAGCAGTTAGTGGAAGTCCCAGACTTAGGAGAACGGAAAGTCTTCGTCAACGGTCATCGTCAGTTTCCTCAGTTCTGACCCAAAGCACACTTATATCAATGGAACCACATAATAGCTCTTTGAATTGTACACAGTTGGGGGTTTTAGGTGAGCATGGAATTCAAGACTTTTGTTTGTACTTATAATTCATATTTAACTATTTGCTAATTTTCTAAATGTGGTTTTCACAGGTATGGAAACTTTGGAAAAGTCTATATCATTTTGGGAAGAATCGTTACACATGATCGACGAAAATATTGACAATGGGGAGACACATGCTCAGGAATTATCAACGAAACAACAGTTAGTGAAAATTCTTGACCTAGCTTATGAATTGCAAAAGGCTACTGAAGAACTGTACTTAAATGAGGTATGAATAAAAAATAAAGATTGCATAGTTCATTACATTTACTTTAGAGGGTCTACAAATTAATGTTTTATTTGCAGAATTCCGCATTATATTCAGAAAAAAGTTTTGGACGCTTGCGATCCGTCAGTTCAGTGGAATCTTTTATGTCGGCTGAAGATTGGCTTTCTGATGACGAAGAAATCACAAAGAGTCTCCAGGAGGCTGGCTTCTTTGGAGAAGGAGCTGATGCTGAATATCCACTGTATGCAGCTGCCCTTCGACTTGTGGAAGCTGGGACGGTCCCGTATAGATCATTAAAGACGGATATGGTGAACTGTAGAAATGGAGATCAAGAATACCTCGCTAAATTACACTGCCTTCGAGGCGCATTCAGTAGAATACTTTCCGATAACGATAAGAAGCTGTGGATCATGACCAAAGGCAAAGAAGTCCTTAGCGGCATAATGATTAAAGCAGATAAGGTAAGTAAAATCAGATTATTCCAAACTCTTGAATGATGATCTGAAATACTTATGATTAAACTTACATTTTCTTGTTATAGGATCCTGATGATTTTCGTAAATCGTTGGACAATATGGGTATAAGAAACAAGCTCTTTGGTGTTAACCTGAAATACATACTGTTATTATGAAAACAAGAAAATAAAATATTCTTTCGCTTTACAGTTATGTGGTGCCAAGAAGGATCCAACTGGGCTTTAATAGAGTCAGAGCTCAAGGACAGAGGACTCCGTGCATTGACGTTTTATGATATCGTTTTGGATTTTATTTTTCTGGACGCATTTGAAGATTTGGAAGCCCCTCCTGCTTCAGTTTTAGCTGTAACACAAAATCGATGGTTGTCTAATTCATTTAAAGTAAGAAATCTATATACCAAGTTTACCTGTTATTATTCAATTATTGAATTCAATTTTTATACATCTTTTCAGGAAACTGCTTTAGGAACCGCGGTATGGTCAGTCCTTAAAACTAAAAGAAAATGGCTTCGCTACCCCGACGGCTTTATGGGACACTTTTATGACGTATCAGAACACATAATGCCTACCCTCGCCTGGGGCTTCCTTGGGCCACCTACTAAACTGCAGGACCTTTGCAATTATTTTAAGGTAATCAAATCAACATATTTAAAACATTTCAGTCAAAATTAATTAATGCTCCAACATATCTATAATTTTGTTCCAGGACAAATTCCTAGAGTTTCTGGAAGCACTGTATTCATTCGAAAGAGTACGTTACTCAAGTTTAGATGACCTAGCCTCTGATGTCGTCAAACGTATGGAAGAGCTGCACACTGAACTAATGAAACGAATGGAAGAATCAGGAAATAATGGGGAATTAATGGCAATGGGATTTGACTGGGATGCTCCGAATGCCCTTTAGAAAATTTCGAGGTCTATCATGAAGGAATCACATAGCCATATGTGGTGCCATTTGTCTTTTCAAATACTTTTAAGCTGGTGCATCAACCATTGCTTTACAATTTGTTAATCAGTTAGTCTTTAACCGGAACCACTGTAATAACCGCCATTTTCCAGTAATCCACAAAACGATCTCATTTTCCAGAATATTCATGTTGACTAACACAATGCAATAGTTGCTAAAATTAATAAATTAAAATGTTAATTTATTTAATGTAGGAATGTAGTTTGATGGTTTTCGCCGAGTAATGCATGAAACAATTTGTAGGTTAAAAATGAGCTATCATGTTCTATTGGCTATTTCAAGTACTTATCACAAAAATTGAAGTATGTCGAATTATTCAAGAAATGTGCAAAACGTAACAAGTCTAAAATTTGATGTAAAGACCATCAGGTATGGTAGTTCGTATAATTTATTTATTATGTACATTTTTTGTTACATTTTAGTACACACACGAGCTGTTATAATTAGTTCATGTTCAATGTTGTGACTAGAGAAAAAGACTTGTCATTCGTTGACATTATATTCCTGCTCATTAATCCTTACAAATTTTTGTTCGGATGAATGAAATCTTTAACATTTCGCTCATAAATTCATAGTCATGAGTCGGATTTTAACACGTTCTTTTAACTCGTGTTTTTAATAATTCATTTACCTGTTAGTAAACTTAATGTAAAGACAGAGAGTAACTCTAATTGAAAAAATATATCTTAGCTCTATTGAAATTAAATTAAAAGTAGTACAAAAGTACGAATGGAGTTAGTTGTTGATCGTTCGTTGATTACGTATACGTATTCCGTTCATTAACGTACAAGTTGTATGAAGTGAGCTCAGTGCATTAAAAGATAATTTATATTGTTATTAAATACAAAAAGAATTATTTAATAAATTCTACGATAAAATATTTCTGTGAATTTTATCCGAAGGACTTAGATTGAATGTTAAACACTAGCTTAATGAGAGGAAAAGAACGAGAAATATATGGCTTGCTATTATCCTTAATGATTTAGCGAACTCATAGAAAATTAACGAAATTGTAAACTTCTATTTATCAATTGCATTTTAGCGTTAAAAAATTATATCACTTAATAAATCGTTAAAATATAGTGTAAAATTGTACTTGATCATTTTGTTTTCACGTGTTCTTGATAGCTTCACGGGAACAATGAGTCATACGATGGTGGAGGCTCTTCTAGTTTTTGGCATGAAATTGTTTTCTCTGATGGTGATGGTAATTGGCGTGCACGGCATTGATTAACGATTTCATAGATTACAACACACACCATCGCGGCACCGGCGACTATCAAAATTATCAAATGATTTTCGATCGTCATTTTAAAAGGCTTCGATCCATTAGATTTTCAAGGAAGCGTGTGATAGAGTTGACGATTCCTAAAATAGATGTTAAGATAATTAATTAATACCGTTCATATCAAATCAAACTTGCGGGCGATGGGGCAGTGGATCTGTAACAAGTTTTATTTCACTTTACCCCGTATTGTTTTCTATCTGTCGTTGTACTTAATTTAATCCTTAATTTCGCCTGCATCTATTAATTCTGAATTTATAATTTAAATAATTGGAATGTCTAAACTGCTTTTCCTGACCTGATCCAACTTAAATTGAGGTGAATTGATCACGTAATAACTCCATTCCGGAAATTAGGGAATGGACCTTTAAGAAACTTTTACTTTTCTTAGACTAGACTGGATCCAATCCCACTACCACTTAATGCTTACAAAACTAAACAATTCACAAATTAGCAAAACCAAATTGGCATCACTGACACTAGAAAAAGCAAGAATTTTTCGGATTATGAAAAATCAATTAGGTAAAAACGAAACGTGCAAAGTACCTCACGAATCATTAGCGAATATGACAAAATATTGCAATCTTGCAATTTGCAGTTCATTCTCCTTTTTAGCATTCATCATTCCATATCTTTGTCTCTTTTGTGAAATAATTATCTCCACTGTAAAAAAAATCCGTATTTACTTGCATCAAGTGGTTCATGTTTTGTCTAAAATGTTTGTGATCTTCAAACTGTATAATGATGTTATGCTTTTAGAAAGAGTGTTTCTTTGTCAAGTTTAGTTTGGCTTATGCAGAGTCACTATTACACAAGTCCTTTCATATTCATAAATTTTTCTCTACAGCAATATCATACTTCTCAAGCGGTGTTTTCTGGATGACGAATATTCTCTATTATTAGCAAGTGAACGGTAAAATTTTTAGCTGATATGAAATGTGTAAAGAGTTTATCATAAAAGCCCGACAAGAAGAGGAAGTCTCTCATTGATAATGCGTTAAATACACACAAATAGATATGATAATTAAATTACCTATGGATAAAAAGGGTTTTTTGTTTGTCGAATCTCATCCGGCTTTTTATGTCCTAGTATAGGCATCCGTGTCACATTCACCATGTCCCACTTTACCGAGATGTTACTCACAATCACGTACAGAGTAAACTGGCTTTTTAAAAAATATACACGAGTCAAAAAATTAGCAAACGATTCAAAAGGCAGTAGAGCAGCACTTTTTATTACAGAAAATTGTCAGCTTTTTATCACTTTTTCGTCTCATGTAACCGATTAGCTTGCATGTTGAAAGAACTCCCCTAGTCTCATGTCAAATAGTGCTCAGGTGAAACTCAGGATGAAAACTGAAGGGGAATATAATATGCAGTGGGTAACCTAGTTGTTATCTAACAAAACAAAAAATGTAAAATAACAGACTTGCTGGGAATTGGGATATGGATTGGAGCAATTGAAGTAATTTCCACTCTCAAAGAATATGTGCTTACAAAGCAAATTCAACTTCCTTCCATTCTCGCTGGAACAGGTATTGATGTTTGCTTACGCAAAATACAATGGATAACATGGGTGAAGAATTGCTTCTTATCAGAATAAAATTTCGTAAGGAAAATCACTGGACGGTGATGGTTATACTGTCGGATGAGGTATGGTCGTGAGAAAGAGGAGGCGAGTTTATCTTTATGAAAAGTTGAAAATTGTTATGTCGGGATTTTTACGTCTGGAAGAACACGTTCGAGATTTAGCTCGTTATCTTTTAAGATGAAAAAATACGTTTTGTAATTAGCAAAGAATGAGCTCTCATCCATTAACTCGTAATCCAGTCCTTGTTTGCAGCTCCTGAAATTTTACATAACATCGTGGGCATCAATATGACAGGCACATCAGTTTTCATAGGACCTGAGAAGCTTTTTTCTCATTGTACTATTATTATAAAATCTTTATAGCAATGCCCATTTAAGACTGGCTATGACGTAGTCCTACCTGAAAAGCTTACCCTGTAAATATTAAATATCAATTTGCCATTGCCCTTGGCATTGGGCTCTGTTACGGGGAAATTCTTGTCTGAATTTCCGAATGCCGAGTGAATCATTCGTATTTTTTACATCCGTATAAAAAATGGTATTTGCGTCTTCGACACTGACAGTGAGGACGATACGATGATCGTAATAAAATATTTATGATGACGATATAGATGACAAAAAATGCCTTGAGATATTATTATGTAAGATGAGTTTTCATATGCCACACGAGTAAATTCTGCACGTTCTCCCATTCCAAACTCTGAGTGTGAATGGCCAGGCTTTACACGGTGAATGATGTAGTCATTATTTAGTCATTAACAGTATCAACATTGATCTTCCTTTGTTCATAGAATCGTGTTGGTGTTGATTTAGAGCTTGTCAAGAAAAATAAACTTATTAATATGTATCATAAATGTTTATAGCGCACATTTAATTTACAATTTTGCTCATGCAATTGTGAAATTAATTACTTTTGAATCTTCGTCCCACCCATTCCTACTGATTTTTTGGCAGTCTCACCTTGTGATTATATTAGATGTGAATAATTTGCTGAAAGACTATTAAAATTGGTATTGACTGAATTTCATCATTAGTAATAAATAAAAATCTAATAAAAATAGACTTTTATGACTTCCCACCCCACTTTTCCAGAGGGTACGTTTCGAAAGGGTTTTGGCCTGCAATCGCAATGTTTCACCACAACGAATATTCATATTGCAATGTGTGGTTTCCAAATGGAAACCCTTTAAATACACTCATCATGATCAAAATTAGCTTTATTAGTGGCATACCTAATACCCAGGCAGGTAAATATGTGTTCTAGGCGAAAGCTAAGTTTTCTAGGAGTGTGGGTACTCCTTATATTAACGGTAACGGCATTGTAAATTCAGCAGAGATTTTTTAATAAAGCCATTTTAACTGCTGCTACTTATTAATATTGCTTTAGACAACGCAAGCATTCCCAGAGGACAGACAAGCAAGACAAGAAGATGAAGACGAGCCTCGAGCCAGTACTAGAAGTCCGTACGACTTTGGCTCGCATGTAGCACAGATAATCACTGGAGCATTTACGGGAAATATAGACTCTATTATTAAGGGCTCATTTGGATTCATTGATGACCCAAATGTAAACAAATTGTCTCATAATACGTGGGAAACGCTAAAGGGTAATCCTACCGAAACGCCGCCGTGGCAGAGTACTGCAGCGTCTGCAGGAAATGCGAAGCCAGCGCAAGCCGCCCCAGCATCCGCTCCAGTTCGACCTGCAGCCGTGCCCGAAATTGGAAGTGCCCCAGCCAGCTCCGGAGGATCTCCTGCGGCTCCTAATGTATACCATTTGGATAATGATTTCCCGACGAGAGCTCCAACAAGGACTACACAACCAACTTATGCCACGCTAGCTCCCCTATCCGTTGTTGAAGGTGAGACCGAAACAGAAGAACCAAGTACGACAAAGGGAGCTGATACCGATGATGACGATGAGGCTGAAGGTCTCTCTGCCGAAGTGCCAGAGGCGTCTACAACCAGTACAGTACAAAAGGCTAGCACGGCAGCCGCCGAAGTTTCAACAGTTGCAAACGCCGAGACAACAACGGAAGATGATGATGATCAAGTAGATTTAGACAACTTTTATAATCAATTTTAAAGTAGAAATTAGAGATGATACTCAATTAAAAGCTTAAATAAAATGGTGAAAAGGTTTACTTTTGGAGATTAAATTTCTCTCAACTTCCCCCAGTCACATATAAATATTCATGAATACGGCATTAATAAAACTCCTGTTTACAATAAACTCTGAGAGAGGTTAACAAGGATTAATTTGATGCAGAACAAATATGTAATGAGGTTTTTACCCACACCTGTCCTTAATTTCGACTGCATCGTAATCAACCCAAGTTGAACCTGAGATACAATAGTTGCAGATCTGTTTCTCTAATTGCTGGTCAATGTTGGTCTATCAAATGATTGGAACTTGATGCATTTTACATGAGTACGAAATGGGCACAGAAACATGAGACATCGGAGGGGTGCTACTAACTATTGCAAAAATTCCATATCCGCGTATTGCATTTGAGTAATTCATGGATTGGTAAATATCAATGCAATCTGCCAAGTCCTACATTAAGCGTGGAAAAATAGTTTTTGGAAATTGTAAGAAAAGTAACGGGAATTAAGAATTAATAATTAGCTATGGATTGGCATGCTCTGATAGGTATTCAGAGGAATGGCGTCCTTATTGTAGTGGTACGTAAGTGGACAAATAGATTAGTTAGTTTAAAATTGATTTTCAAGAGTTGATTGATTCTAGTTCCTGATTGGGACCACATTAGCATTGCCCTACAGAAGCCCGTTGTATTTTGGAAAGGCGGAGAATGATACATCGGCTTCAACAGTAAGTTGAGATGAAATAGTTAATGAAATGCTAAAGTGAAACTAACCAGAATCATATTGAATAAAGGTCGAAGTACTTCGAAATATCCAAAAGATTTTAAACATCGCAAGCAGGCCCATCAGAACAAATCAGCATAAATTTGCCAAGCAAGCTACGGCAGCAGCCACTGCAGGAGCAGAGGACTCTGAAGGTGCCGCTAATGCTTTAGCATATTTAACGGATAGCTTTGGAGGACAACTCGCTGGACAAATTTTGAGTGTAATTTTGTCTTCTGTCACTGGAGATGTCAGGGGCATTCTGGGAGGCTCTCTCAACCTCTTCCAGACTGATGATAGACGAGACAGAGTTCAATTCTTTTTGGATGAGATCTCCCAAAACTTCCTAAAAATTACGGGATTGAATCAGCTAACAACAATGAAGCCACCAACCGGACAACAAACCGGAATACCTGGAATTCTTGGAAATGGTGCGGGAGCAACGGCTTTGCAACATGCTGTGAAGCAACAGCAACAGCGGTTCCCAATTGCCTCACTTGGGCCATCGGCAGGAGGCGGAATTGGAAATAATCAATTGGTTGGTCTCGGTGCTAACAATTTTATTGGCAATAATAACCTCGTTCGAGCTCCAATTTCGACCTTGGGAGTAGCACAGTTACAAAAGCCACAGCAAGGCATAGGTTCTGCAGCAAACCAACCTATTATTTATGTCTTGCCATCATTAAGTCAACAACAAGCTAGTTCGGGATTGAGCTCGGGAGTGAGTTCTGGAGCAAGTTCTGGGACAACTGCTACGAAAGTTGCAACGGCAGCAACGGCTAATAAGGCAGATGAGGACTCTGAAGAAGATATTTAGAGGAGTGAAATGACTGAAAATTTGTATACGTTCCTGAATCATTAGTAATCCTTTAAGTTTATACATTTACTAAATGATTTAGATGTTCAAAGCTTATATCCTATTAGAGTTCCAAATAAAAAGTAATATTCATTATGGGAAAGTTGAGACATTTGAAATGTCACATTTCTTACAGTCAAGACATGCTGTAGAATTTTAAGACTCATCATTCATGAACTTCTAGAAGTTTATGTGAAGCGGTTATGGGACGGCGTAATTGGCAAAGAAATTCGCGAGGAGTGAATCATATCACGTCCCTATTCGCATTTGCACTTGCAACCAAAACGAAACTAAATTCCGTTCCTTACACGAGAAAGAACTAATTTTAAATTTATGCATTTTTCTTTGAAGGTAACTATTTTATTGTTATCAAGCGTTTCTGTCTCTTCGAATGGGTGCAGTTGGTGCAGTACTTCATTGGCAAAAGTCGTAACAGCGTCCGTGAGACAAATTACACGTGCTAACCGAGAACAAATATAACGACAATTTGAAATGCTTTCCACTCTCATTCACAGAATACTCAACGGTATTTTTATGATTATTTAATGGCTTGTTAGACTCGAATGATTTTAATTTGACTCAAGTAGTTTATTATAGTTAGGTCCGTTTAATGTAGGTTAGCTTCAATCAGACAAGGGATGCAAAAAGAAAGTAAAACGTATAAGAAAGTATGTCCAATAAAAAGCTGCTAATTGCTTAAATACACATGAAACTAAATGGCCAATATCGTTTCCTCGTCGTTTTCACAAACGACTTGGTGACATGCTTTTAAATAGAATGGCAGTTATAAATTTAGAATAAGGGCCTATGAAAAAATATCGGTTTACATATTAGATTAGCAAATGACTAGATTCAAGATTTAGATGTGGGTTGCTTGCGAAAGCTATAAATGGGGCTAGTTTGTGACCAATTTGTCATTTGCGATAGTGTAGATCTTGGAGCTCAAAGCTCATCATTTACTTTTTAGCAGTTACTGACTTAATCAAAATGTTAATAAAGTTAAAGATTATGTGGAATCTAGTTCTTCCCATTCTAATGGCTGCGGCCGTAGCTTCCCTTGCCATTTCCAAATCGGCATCAGTAAGTCTTTTTTAATCAAAATGTTTATTGAATAATTTAAATTTGCTTAATTTTAGGACTCACATGACCCTTCGACCTCTAGAGAAGCTAGGACAAGTAAGCACTTTAATTTTGTACTTTTCGAATTATGAAATGGGAATCGCTAAATCATGAATGATTTTTCTTACAGTAAATATGGACATGATGGGGATGAAAGGCATGGGCTTAGTTAAGGATATGTTTCAGAATGGAATGGGGTTTCGCCCCTTTCCTCCGCCCTTCTCTAGCTTAAGAAATTTATTTAAAGTTAACGGAACTCACCTAACTTGGGTACCTTTAGGAAGCCTAATCTTCAACAATAATGGAAAAATCATTGGAGGCTGATATAATTTTAAATGAATTGTATCTCATTTGCATTCTCAATACTCTCTATTATTTCTACATCGATGAGTTTAAAGTAACTGGATTCTGTTTAAGCTTAATAATGAAACGCCAAACACTAATTACAAAATAGAGATTAAAAATTTATTTTTGTTATTTGGGATTAAAATTCTTTACAATAATGTTAGTTAAATTCTTATCTGTTGTTAAAACGCTTGTTAGTAAATATTTACAATAAAAACTCAATTACACTGTACACGACCTGGGTTTTTATGTTGTAGAATACGTTACGTTCAATTAGCTGAGTTAAATTTTATCTATTTTCATGATTTTGTACATAGACCGTTGAAAGCATAACCGGATAACACAAACATCATTATTACTCAGCTTATTTCATACAGAAAACTGAACACGAAAAAGAAAGTGAAAATAATGACATTGTAAAAGATACTATTTTACGAGTGCAAGAAGGGATGCATTAGTAATTCTGAAGCAGAAGGTCTTCTTTTATAATCTATTTGAAAACATAATTTTAACACTGATGTCACTTGAGATCCCTGTAACTGAGGTGGAAGCTGAGGGTAAATTACATCTCCTTTGACAATAGCGTTCATTTTTGCCATAGAATGACTGATGTGTTCAAACGGAGTACGTCCATAAACCATGAAGTACAGGATGCAGCCTAGTGCCCAGATATCCGACTTGGGACTCAGCTAAAAATCATAATCAGACAAAAATTAGACTGTGCTTGGAGAGGTTCCAAATTAAAATGATTGTTAAAGAAAATATACATACCTTGGAACGCCCCAACTCATCTAGTCTAATTATTTCCGGACTAATAAAATTTAAAGTTCCTTTAGGATTTGCCATTGCAATACTCGTAAGATCAGTCTGCAGTCGAGATGCAATTCCAAAATCGATAATTTTTAAATTGTCATCTACCCATACGAAATTAGCTGGTTTTAGGTCGGCGTGTACAATGCCTAAAATTACAAAATAAAATACATATTGTCAGTCCACCTATGCCTCAATTTCATAAAACAACATTGAAAAAATTTCCAATTTTGTGATTGTGACATACCTTTACTGTGTATTTTTTCAACGATTACTAGAAGGCTCTCCCAAATATACTTGAGTTTTAGTAATTTTGTTGGTCTGTTTGATTTAAAACCTTTAACAATTGTATGATTCAAATCGCACTGTCCCTTTTCCATCAATATCTTCATGGTCTTATCCACTCGATTGAATTCCCTATTCAAACACAAAAATAAGATTGATTCCTTTAGAATTTGTTGCAAAAGGTGTTCACAAGGACGAGGGATAATTAACTTCTCTCACCATGACTGGATATCAACAACTAAACCGGTTCCTTTCAAGTCGATCAGCATTTCGACCTCGTTGATACATTCCTGTACCATGGCTTCATCAACGCCATGTAGCTGGACAATTTTTAATGCGTACTGCTTCCTAGTATCCTTTTCCATGACCTGTAGATTCAATGAAAAGTTATGATTAAAAACTGCAAAACAAAAGACATCAATGTCAGCACTTTAAGCTTCTTACCAACGACACTTCTCCACATCCCCCTTTCCCCAATTGCTCCAATATTAGAAATTCTTTATCTTGGACATGCTCACTCAAGAATTTCCAGCCAGTCTGTTTCTTGGAAAGTGTCTGAACTGGTGCCTTCTTTTTACATGACTTTGGTCTGGGCGTTTGCGCAGCTTTTCTTTGCATCTCATTCGGAACATTAATCGTTTTTGGTACAACAGCAGCAACATCAGCCGATGGAAAACTATTATTTTGGTCATGATGATTAAAGTGGTTGGTTCCATAGCCTTGCGGGACACCAAAAGTTGTAGGAGTGTTTTCAACGTTAGTTGTACGGCTGCGCTGATTTTTCGAAGATGACTTTTCTGTATGAGGATAACCGTAGGGAACTTGGAAGCCTCTGTCTTTGGGAGTGATATCATCTGGATTTGGATGAATACGTTTGTAATGCGTATTGGAAACATTTGCTTCTTTCAAAATCGAAACCTTTCCATCTTTGCCATCCAAGACGTCATCTCTTCTACTGATATTTTTCGAAGTTGAATCATCCGTTTATAGTCTTCTCAATTACTGTTGAATGCTCCGACAAAACGCTGAGGGACTGCTGAGGAGTCGCCGGTGTAGTCATGTGAGACGATTTAATATTAGTATCCGAAGGCTCCGCAGAGTGAGGGGATTCATCAGAAGACGCTGGAGACTCAAATAAGCTCCTGACATTCAAACTCGAACTGGAAACACTTAGAACTTGATGATCGCAATGGGTGCACCAGAGTTTGAAGGGTAGCAGGACTTAAATCCAATCCGGAATCGTTACTCTGGGCCTTTTGCATTAGATATTTTGACATTCCACCCAACCTTTAAAAATTCCAAAACCATGATCATCTGATTGTCATCAAATTGATGACATCAATCATCGTTAATTAATCATGTCATCTAACGTTACCTTATGTGTCCCCCTCCCGTCTTATTAGCAGTTAAGTTACTCGTTGAATTCCCCCGAGGAGGTAGTCCCAGTCCCCGAGTTGACCCCATCGTTTTAGGCCCTTCAACCTCATTTGCTTCATCAGGCACCACATTAGTCTCTAATGGCTGCTGCTGTGTAACTTGTCTTTTGATATCCATCTTAAAACACTTCAAAACGTATTGATAACCACTAGTGAAATCGTAACCCCGATTCTTCGTCGATTGACATCGAAAATCACTTCAATTTATGAGAAATGAGAAATAACTTATTTTCAACTAGTAAACAAAAACAATAAAACAGTCCAATCTAAAATACATGACGTGAATGTGCATTCTCCATTCGATTCTCACTTTTTTGTTATCATCTCAAAGCACACCTTTTTGTATGCAGCTTACACGGAGAATTTTGACCGTTACCTGATTTTCCTTTTTGACTACGCGCAAGCCCATGCCATGAATGAACATGAGATGATGATGATGATTATCATCTGCTGCCGAGGGAGGGAAATAGCCCACAACTTGTATGAGATGAGTGTGAAAGCCACGCTGTGAATTTATGAGTAATGATTGATAATTAAAAACTAATTCAAATCTGATTGTTTTATTTGACATATTTCAACTAACATACCACAAAGGGATATAGCAATATCAATGAGGTCATTTGGGATAGAAATTACTTGAAAATTACAATCATATTTTTTTTCTGCAAAAGAAACGAAACGAACTAAACGAAGAAATTCGAATAGAAATGCTTGACTATTAATATGGGACGTTGGAAAAGAGATAACTGACAGATTCTCCATTATGCGTCCTGCGAACTGCTTCAGCAAACCTGGAAATAGTAAAAGAAATTTTTAGTCATCAATTCAATCATCATGATTTTATGATTTAAGAAATATGTATGTATTTTTTTTGCTTACATCATGGAGACATCAATACACTGAACTTTCGAGCACTGCTTCATGTGCTCCTCTTGTGGGATGGTGTTGGTCACAACGACGGCTTCAAAACAAGCATTATTTATCCTAGAAATAGCTGGCCCTGAGAAGATACCATGTGTTAAAATAGCGTAAACCTTGGTGGCTCCAGCCTCCATTAATTTTTCAGCAGCGTGACAAATGGTTCCGCAGGTGTCGGCCATGTCATCAACCTGAAGCATAAAGGATAGATTTTGAGTTGGAAATTTAAGTGGATTACTTTCATTAGTTTACAAGTTGCAAATTACAACTCTAAATGCAAAAAGTAATGTAATGTAAATCCAATGTAATAAATGGTGTTTTAACACAATAGATGTAAACGATTCATTCTTTTACTTACATAAGGATAACAGGGAATGACTGCAGTGACCCTTGAAGCCGATGCAATTTTACAAGCGTTGATCATGATCAATAGCTCCATCAAGTTATCATTGACTTCTCCGCTTCCACTTTGCACAATGAATACATCCTCGCCCCTCACACTCTCTTGGATCTCCACACATGTCTCCCGATTCGAAAACTTTTTCGCTACCACTTTCCCCGAATCGATTCCAAGACGGTCCACAATCCTCCTGGCTAAGTCAGGGTTGGAGCTACCCGAGAATACTTTGATATTAGGCATCCTTGTAGCTAATAGACTTTTCTTTCTGTGGTTATTATTCTCTTCTTGAGTTAATGGCGGAAACGTGCTGTTCCGGGCGGGCGGGTTTGGTTCCTCCAGACTGACACTGGCTTCAAAACTTCTAAAGACAAAAAAAGAATCAAAACCAAATTAAACCCCAATCACACACGTGCTCAAATTCAATCATCATTTTACTTACCGAATATTTAGAAGAGACGAAAAATCACGACTTGTCCACTTAACTTCCAAAGATAAATAAATAGGGACGAAATGATGAGCGCGAGCTCCAAAGACCTTTTATATACAGAAAGTAGAGAAAAAGATCTGCCAAAAGGTTGTCAGATGGAATTTGGAATCTTTTTTTTACGATGCGAATGAGAAAAAGAGTCTCATCTCCCCAATGCATTCAAAGACACATGCTTGTTCGGAGGGGTTCCAGTAAAACCAGATTTTTCCACCTATACCGACTCTCTCATAATCCTATAGAGGGAAAATGTATAAATGTATAGATTTTTTTCTATGTACCTTTTACCACGTCTTTTTAGGTAGGCATTCAAGTCCGAAGGACAAGAGACGTAATACCCCAGAATGGATCCTTCCGTTTTTTCTGTCCCTAATAATATTGAACAAAGGTAGCAATTTCTAAGGTTAGAGGTTAGAAAAGCCTAAAAAGAGGAAGTCCTTTTTTTCTTGGCGATTATAGAATGTAGATATTTTTGTTTCTTTGTACCACCTGGATTAAGGTACAAAGGTACCTAAGCGGGATGGAAGAGGAATGAATGATTTTAGGGTCTAAGCAATACTTTCACGAGAAGGTCCCTTCCAGGAAAACGCATGTAAAAAATATGCTTATTTGGATAGCATATGGATAGCATACAATTAAAACTTTCTCTTTGATTCTTTGTTTTCCCAACTGCTGGGGTGAATTGATGGCATTCTTTAGTCTTCACTTGACCTTGGCCTGTCTTTATAGAAGGAAAAAATGTGGAGGAGGTGGGACGAGGAGATATCTATTCTATTTATTATGCGTGTTTTCTTTGAGGCTGTCATATTATGGATTTTGAGAGTGTAAAATACGCTCCAGATTTCACGCTTTAGGCCCATTCTACAGGGCAAAACCTATTTCTTGAAAGATTAAGGCAGAAGAATCCATATTTTGGTTGACAAAAGCTTTGGAAGCATTTTCATATTGAACATGTTAAACTGCAATCTGCACGTAATTTTATTTAAATAATATGATTATATGATGCTACGCCCATTCTGGAACCATTTTGATTGGTCGCTAAATTGGGGATATGGCAGAGTAAATATTTTCTCCAATATGCCGAGCCAGATTTCTCTGGCCACTTGTTTTCTTCTCAGCTTGTAATAAAATATTTAAGCTTAAGAAAGTTATATTTTCCTCAGATTTAATTTTTAAGTCAGATATTAGCTTAATCTGGATAAAGACGACATGACTTGGAAAGCGTAGCTACTTGTTTTGATGAACATTGGACCATTCATAAGATAGTTAAAGAAAATTAGGTGTGTCATTTGCCGTCTTTCAATTGATAACATTATCAATACTCACATTTTACGTGACAACATGTCCAGTTGAGTGGAAAGTTTTACACAGTCCAAATCACTCGTCATCCGTAACACGATAGCTCTTAATCAGAAGACACCGCAATGACATGATCATTTTTGCTTTTATTTCATACAAGAAGGTTGGCATCGTATTATAATCGACTCCACTGAAATTACACACAGCAACGTTGATTACCTGATTTTATGATTTAATTCATAGAGTATTTAGAGTTAAATATCTTAAGAATTTTGTAAACCAATTGCAGTCTAATTAATTCACAATGTCGGAAGCGGATACAGAGCGTCGGCGAGAATGGCTTCGCATCTTAATCAAGAAATATCTTGCCAAATATATTCGTGACTACATGGTCAATAAGCATGACACTCCTTGTTCCCCAATAACATCGGAAATTATGATCCACGATGAAAATGGAAATACTGGAATACATGCTAGCGGAAGTGGTCAGGTCGTTACGTTTGCCTCTCCACATCCACCCCCTCATCCTCGTGGTCATACTCGTCATGCAAGAAATAATGCAATTTCTGAGGGAGCCGTTGAAGAAAGCTTGTCCAACATGGTCACAATTGGAGACTTTGAGATTACTGAAGAAACAGCTCTGGGGGATGATCGAATTACCTATTTAAGTAACATTTTGTCTCTTACAGTTCCATATTCCGTTACTGGTCATCCCGATCATATAATGCAATGGTTGGTGAAGGTTCCTGCGAAGCAAGCGGAAGAAAGAAAACTTGCTAGATTAACGAATGCTTATCATCGTGAGGTTAAATTCTATTCAGAAATTTTGCAAGATATCAAGTTATGGTTGGAGATGAATCCTGTTATGTCTCACGAAGACGGATGTGAAGGTGTTTTGGCGTTGAATGTTCCTATTTGCTACTACGCAAGGTCCTTCACGCCACTACCATTTGAGAGTGGGACAAAAGTGCATGAGTTTCCAAGTAAAGAATTCACCCTAGTCCTTGATGACCTCAGAGCTCACGGCTATGGAAAAAGGCACTTTAGTGTAGGCCTCTCCTTCATAGAAACAATAGAAGCTCTCCGGGAAATCGTTAAAGTTCACGCCATTTCGTGGGCAATGACTGAACACTCTCATGACAAAGTGCTCCATTGGAAGGCAATGCTTAAATGGGAGGATCTTTACGAAATGCATTTAGAATTGATACAACAAGGCTTTCAAAATCTTCGAAGATGGTATGACAAGGACAAGTTGGAAAAGACGTGGAAGGGGCTATTATATGATTTATTGAGATTGGAGCCGGAACTACCAAATATTCTGAGAAACCTGTTGAAACCATTGCCTTCGAATACTGCTGTGATCTCATTAGTTCATGTAAAAATTTACGTTTAGCAAATGTTAAAAAGATAATAATTTAAAACTAAAATATTCAGATGGATTTCTGGACCGATAACCTACTTTTTAAGGAGAATGAGCCAGTGAGACACGAAGCAGAGGAGGAAAGTAGTGAAGAGGAAGAAACGGGACGTCCTTCACCTCGCCATGAAATTGATATTGATTGTATGATAGTAGACTGGCAAATGGTGAGTTTAGGGAGGAATACTCATGACCTGGGAATACTTATGATAACCTCGCTAGACGCAGCACTCAGGAGGGAGTTTGGGGAGGAGTTTCTAAAGTTTTATTTTGAAACGTTTGAGGTAATTTTGGTGAAGTTGTAGCATTTGCGTAGTTTGTGAGATGGAATTTACTTTCTTTATAGAAAATTGCAACCATGTACAAACTGGAGTTACCTTTAGACTATGATGATCTAGTCAATCAATACAAAGACAGTTGTTTACTCGCCGTACTACTTGCTGTTGGACGGTTAGACATGGTCATTTCAGAGCAGTCAACAATCGAACGATTCTTTGACGCATTGGAAGACCTGAAGTTAGAGGAGTACATCTAAGCAGTTCTTATAAAATTATTTTATGCTTATTAACATTACAAAAAATATAAAAATTGTTAATTTGATAACTGAAAACCTCTTTTGCTATCACATCACCAAAAAGAACTTTTATTGGGCACTTTTTCCATAAATTATTAGCTAATCTTTTATGGAAGATAATCTCTTTAAATGCAATATTTTTTAAAATATTTATATACACATCAGCTTACTCTTTTAGTACCACTTCATTCACACTTTTAAATACATTTCATTAATCCTGATTCATTCATGATTTTTCAATTTTAAAATATTTGAGTTCAATTGTCTTTCGCTCAACACTTTTTCTTCTCTCTTATATGAGGTCTTCTTTCGCCATATCCCGGAGGGCGTTCATGAGTCTTTTTTCCGTAACTTGTGTATCCAGCGCAAGATCAATTGAACCGATGACAAGGAGAAGGGCTAAAAGCTGACTTTTCTTGAACTCATTCTCTATCACACCGTAATCGAAAGGGATCTCGACTTTCAGCTTGGCTGCTGTACTCTATTAAAATTAAAAGAATTGTTCATGATTTTTCTTAAGGTTTTTTGAATGCGATTTGTAATTTTATTTACCTGAAAAACATTCCAATAATGCCTCAAAAGTGCTTCTGTATTAGCTCTCCTAACTTCCGGCGTTAACGAAGTAAACAAAAGCAATGCGACATCATGAGTTGGCCTGCTAATCGCCATCATTTGCCAATCAACAATTAAGCATTCGGTCGTATTGGAATTTGCATCTTCATCACTACTGCTCCCCGCATGCTCTCCATTTCCATTGAGAACGTTTCCATTCTCGGAACTAGATGCTATGCCATCTGGAGGAGTTCGCTTGCGAAAGAGGAGGTTGTTACACCAAAAGTCCATATCTAAATCAATGCAAGTGCAGTTTAGAATATCATTTTATATATAGATTTTAGTAACAAGTCTCACTCACGAGTTAAGCAAGACGGTGCAGGTGGAGGCGGTGGTTCCAGTAGCTCACAGAGGAGTTCTGCGGCTCGAGGATGGAGTGCTTTCAATTTGTTTAGGATGTCTGGACCATCAGGTTGCTGCCGTTCTAGGAAGTCTGCGAGTGTGGGAAAGCCTTGCTCAATCATTATCTGTTAAAAAAGTGAAAGTTGCAAGTGAACAAAATGATTTTGATTTTTATTCTTAAAAAAAACTTTCTTATCAATTCAAATGATAAATTACTCCAACTGTCATTCTGAAACGGTTCATGTCACTGTCACTAGAATTGCGACATATTTTCTCTGTTGCAAAATTAAATTCTAATAATTTTCATACTTTTTTTCATTTCCTTGTCACTTCTCGTAACAAATGCTTGGGTAATATACGCCATTCTACTGGGAAAGTTTTCATGTGAAGGAATCCAGAAAATTGGATTTTCCCCTCGTAAGACTTAAACTTCACCTTGAACTGACAGTGGCCATAAAAGCATTCCAGGTTCAGATATATTACTCCACATACATTACTAATAGTAAGATAAATAGATCGAAATCCAACTATTGGTATTCTGTAAAGCATGACGCTACCAGGTATTAGAAATGAACATCCAATTAGGATAGAACTGAGGAAAGTTGAAGTAAAAAAAAGTTGAGAAATTCTCTTAACAATTTTCGGTAAAGGATAAACTTGGTGAATTCAAGGAGCAGTCCGCTCTTGAGAAAGGTGTAGGAAGATTATGAGAGGCTGCCATGTCCTATTATGAGAGCGAGATATGGAACATGATTTACTCTGACAGTTATTAAGAGGGTTAGCATACACAAGAGGAGAGAAATTTCCTCGGGAAGTACTTAAAAGTAAAAGAAAATGAGGGAGAAATTCTTAAATAATAGGTAAGCATATATGAAAATCTTAGAGAAAAGGGAAGAATTTCTAGTAATAATTGGCTCTATACCTTATAAGCGGAAGCGGCCTTTTGAGGTCTATATGCAAACTCCCATTTGTCATCCAACGCCACATTCGTGGTCTCCTGCATTGCCCACGACAAGCCATGTATTATAGCAATTTCTCTAAGCGCTGCAAACGCTTCGTCCAAACTAAGCCCGTTGTTAAAGTCCTGTGAATTCAGAGCATATTAAAGAGATTCTTTTTCTATTTGTAAATAAATTATTTCAAAAATTTCTCAGAATTACTCTCATGCCATAACCATTAGGACGCATATCTTCGAGCACTAGGACAGACTCTGCGTCGGAAAAGGAGGAACCATCATCACCTTCCACCTGCGGTTCTGTGTTGTGGTATTTGGCAAAGTAGCACTGTGGAACACCCACGTTCAGATCTACACCTCTTGCTTTGTACCATTCCTGGTCCAGTCATATCATTCAATTAATATGATTACTATTAGGAGAAAACATTAGCTATTAACTATACCTCTAGCTCAGGAAAGGCTTCGGTGTAAAAGTGAATCTCTCTTTTGTCAACTTGAGCCATCTGCGCCATTTCCCTGTCTGCTTTATCATTTGGAGGTATCTTCACTATCCAATTTTCAGTCTTTTCCTCCCCACTCCCATTTAGCTGGAATGAGAAAAAGAGATACATGACCTAATCATTACGCTCTCCATTGTCTCTTTCCGCATTCCGCATGTGGCTTCGCTACAATCTAACCATACCGCAAAACAAAACTCACCGTGAATCGAACTCGGAGTGAAAGTAAATCACTCAAAGTCGAGATCCTTCCATCGCCCGAGAACCCTGGTCCAATATCGAAATCAATGACATTCACACCAACTAGCTCATTGTTTGTCTCTCCTGATGATAAACTCTTCTTCTTCTTTCTCTCCAAGTAGGTATAATAGGTTTGCAGGACATGTTCCAACCATTGCGTAGTTTTTTCTCGGGAAGAGTTGCCACTGCTGTCACTCATCTTTCTAGTCTGTGTCCAACTAGATTTATCTGTTTTTTTACCAGATAGGGTGTGTGATAACACCGCAGATGATAATAATGATCTCACTTCCTTTCACTCCCGAAAAACATAAAACATAAACTGTGAGGATTCAACTTATTATCCTCCTTTAGTAGCCCGATAATCCTGTCTCGCGTGACTTTTTTCTCTTTTCACTTTCACTCAAACTAAAATATATTGTTTCCCCGTGGCTTACTCCTTTACGAGCTTCCGGATAAGAAAAAATGAATGATTGTGTGTCCAAAACAGGAGATGAATTTTCCTCAATTTTTCCTCCCAAACCAAGAATCTCTGTGATATATGTCCTGCTTTTCTTCTCAGAAGCTGAAGCGTATGTCAACTTTGTTTTTGTACTTTAGCCAATATTTTCCCAAGTGAAAGGAATGGCTGAAGACGACAATTTTTTGTGAATTTAACGATCCCGTTTTGCTGTTGCTGTGTTGAACGTTTAGATCCTCTGGATCGGCGGCTTCAAACTGGGAGATGATGTAAGCTATAAAATATTATTGGAGATTTGCTTTAGGAATTTTTTTCTGTCAAGTGCAGAATCACAGAATGGTGACGAAAGCGGAATATTATGGAGGAAATAATAAATAGTTTATCGTTTATACTCCTGACCAAAAGCTATTTCCCGTTTGGGTTTTAAGTTGGAATGGTTGCGAAAATTCAATTTATATTTTTAGATTGCAAAATTGCTGTAGTTTTAAAGCTGTTGTTTCAGATGAGATTTGACAAAAACCCAGCTTTTCTCTTCAAGTCTGAAAAAAGGACAAAAAATTAATGGGTGTTATAAAATTGTAGGAAAACTTGACATGCTCATATTTCATTAAGGCGTGTTTTCCCCGAAAGCTAGCCATAAAATATTGTATTTGTATCGATAAGTGTTTTAAGCTTAAATGGGTAAGCATTTTTCTCATCTCGGGACGTGCTTCGGGACAGTCAAAAAGGATATTTATGTTCGTTACAGCTGCCACTCATGAAAGAAGGAGAGAGCCCTTGTTGAAATGGAATGAATAGCGGAAGCGAGTGAATAAGCGACACGCTTCTCTCGAATTGTCTTTGTCACGTTTCTCCTCTTACGTAATGCATTGCTTACTAGCTTATGGAAAGCAGCATAAATTGTTTTGCATAGAATCGGGAAAATTGTAAAGATTTTTTAAAAGAGCCAGTCAATTTATTGGTTGTATGTGGAAAGCTTTCAGTTAATATGATAAAGTATAATTTGGGGCCAATTACAGAGATTATTAAATCTTAAGAGAATTTTGATAATGGGTAGGACTCTATTTTAGAAATTGATTTAAAAGTATTGAATAGATTTTATACATAATCCATCCAATCTTGCCAAACTTTCTCTTTCCATCCGTGATCAGATTTTAAAGCTGAGTTTGTAGATATTAAACACAGGCTCTATCCAAACCCGGCTAATTGTCAAGATTAAACCAATTGGAATGGATGGAGTGACAAAATAGTAAATTACCTTCTCACTAAACATGGACTTAAGGGTCTAACTCGATTTCTCCGGCATAATAATAGAATAAACTTGATTAAAAGTGGAATGGAAATCTGTATAAAGTGGCTTTGCCTAAATGAGAGAGGATGAAAGTCAGTGATACTTAACAAATGATCTCGGTGAAAGTGTCTCTCCTACACTTGCAGCTTAAATGAGCTAATAGCCTTTCGAGCCCTTTCCAAAACTTATTTATTTTGACTTTTTGATGGATGGAGGAGAGGGTATCAAGAACAAATGAATGAAGTTAAGAGCCACTCTACTAACAAAGTTTTCCCTCTCCAGTTTCCCCCACATTTCCCAAACTGATTGCCTTTTCATCCTTAAATACTTTGGGAAAATTGGAACTCCCAGTGGGAGCATAGGAAGCGAGGAGGAAATGAGTGCTCTCAATACCCTATTCATAATGGTTGATACGGCTTTCCATCACTCTGTTAACACTTTGCCAAAACGCAGAGCTTGAAGATGATGCAAAAGACATTTCCTGCGAACCAGCTCATTTACATAAGTGTTGAACATTGAACAAGAAGGTGAAAAAGCTGCTAAATTGCTGTGACCTTCTCAAAATGTCAGCAAAGCCATTTTCATTTAGGTTGCTTCCTGTATCTGCTATATGGACATATTCAATTCCGAACTTTAGTATTGATTTTCAAGCAATACCTGTAACAAAATCATATAGATTTTTGAATAAATAATAGGCACTAACTATGTATGAATATTCACTATGAACATTGCAACTTCTTAATTTCCCTTTTCTCTTTAAAAGTGTACAATAAATCCTCCTCCATTCGCAAAATCTGACAACCCATTCACTTTCTCTCTCTTTTGACGTTATCTCCTAGCACACATATCAAAAGCTTTAGAGGTGACCTTTCCTTACTTTCCCTACATGGGCTACTTTTCTCTCTACTGTCCGACTATTATTATTAGCTTGGGAGACATGCCTTAGCCCACGCCTAAATATAAGAATAGGAAAATTTTCCTTTCTCTGAATCACCTCCAGAATAGCTTTTGTACAAAAATAGTAGAATGGCACTCGAAAGACTTTACATAGGTAATCTACAACCTTCACTTTCGCACTAAAACTTGCCCCCTATTTCATCCAAGTCAAGTGTTCAGTGCTCAACGTGCTCAGTGGGAAATCGCAGAGGTAAAATATATTTGAGTAGGTCCTCATTATTAGTTCACCTTCTTAAACCCACATAAAAAGGTCTCTGTCTTTGCCCCTATAACTCTTAAAGAGTTGCTTTCCAGCCGAGAGCTTTTCTTTAACTTTGAACAAAAGGGATTTTCCACATAAAATGTAAATCAGGGAAGAGACCCAGCCCGCTTTCTTCAAGTTCCACACTAAAAATTGATCAATAACTCTTCTATCGATATCATTATAAAGTGTGCATATCATTTAGGATTCTTTATAGAGAGAAAGTAGCCCATGAAAATGCGAACAAAAGGCCATGTAATCTCACTGACACTTTCTCTCTTTTTGGGAGAGCTTTTTCTCATATAAAAAGAGTGGAGCAATTCTCAATGAGATCCTATAGGTTATAGCGAATATTTTGCGTTTATAATAGAGCGAGCGAAGGACACTAGCTCATCATGGTAGTCATTCCCTTAATTCTATTGTAACCCAGGCTCAGTAATGGTTTCCACTACTATGATTCCCAACAAAAAGGGCTCGTGAGAGACGGAGACGATATGATAGAAACGCATCGCATTATTATTATTACTAGTAGAAAATCCCTGGTAAGTTCCCATCTCTTTTTCGTATGAAGGGAGTGAGAAGAAAGGAAATGAACGATTATATCAGGGGAACAGCAGGTGCTCTACATTATTATTTGATAGCTTTTTCTCTCCGGCTCTTCACCGTTCCTGACTGAAGTTGGGAAAGGGGTACGCAAATAGCCAGTTTCTCATACCCTATTTCAATGTAGTCAAGTCAATTTTCATTGTTCATGCTTGCTTGCCTTTACATTATCATTGTCATCATCAAACAGCGTCTTCATCTCCTTTTGTTTGCTTTTCTCTAGTATAAGCCACCACCACCGCTTGAGCTTTTAGCGAAAAGGCGAGAATATTAATATGAAACGGTTTTTTCTCTCTTTAAACTGCGACAACCTGAAGAAATGATATTGATGGAGAAAGACCGACAACTGCGTGTCGCAGGATTCGCAGCGTTCATGGAATATTTGATGAAGTGGAGAATTTTATTAGTTTTTGTTATATGAATAATGCGGATGCAAACTCCTGAACTTGCTCATTCACTTGTTCAATTTAATTTTAAAATGTGATATGAGAACTGTTTGATAATGCAGTAAGTGGATTGTGTGATTTACATGAAAAGTTTCAAGTTAATATGTATAATATGTATAATGCTAATAGTCCTTTAATAAAGTTTTGTGTCCACATGTGCACATCTGCGCCCACACAAATGTGGTGTCGGTGTTTGTAAAAGTTGGATAATTTTGAACTGCATAACTCTCTCTAGGTACTGGGTTTTCCCGCAAGAAAGTTAATGACTGCGGGAGTCTAGGATAGTTTGACTAATGCTTTAAACTAAAGGTAGAAGAATTCCTTATTTTCCAAATGATGCTAGTTAGACTGGAATTTAAACTAATAATAAATTTCAAATTACCCAATTAATTGCTGAAACCACACAAAAATTCTGGAAATGTATCTTTATAAAATCTTCAATTCAATCCGATCACTTATCACGTATTCATCCAAGCGGAAGATGGAGATTTTATGTGTCGAATGCTATCGCTTTCCATATAGCCAGTTTAGCATTCCTTTACCAGAACCTTACTTGAACTTTTTATACTTTTTAATATCCTTAAAAACCAAACCATTTGAGGACTTACACTGAGAACAACTCACTGGATTGTTTTTCAAGCTGAGGAAATGAAAATAGGATTTGCTGACGAGCTTACTTCCTCCATTCACAAGGATATCTGAGAGACTGGCTGTTTCCTTACTTGCTGACAACCCTTTACTCTCTCTACAGCGTTATTTTGACAGGCGTATATTCAACCGTAAGCTTTGTGCTTTCAGTTTTCAAAAAATATTCTACTCTCATAACAATAGCAATGTGTGCCAAAGCAGTGTTGGCAGTTCCTAGTTCCTAGTCATGGCTTCAGCATAAACCCTTTCATATGAAGATCCTTTTCAAATCTTTATTTCGATTAGCATCAACCCATCGTATTAAAATGCTAACTGCTGTACTAATAGGCACGTAGATGGTAGAGAATCCTCCACCTTTTATGTTTCCAGTTGGCCAACTCCACGGAAAAAAAGAGTGTCTGTGCGCTTTTTCTCTAGTAAAAATTATAAATTGAAGAGTTAAAAGAGATAATGGGATTTTAGCAGCTTCTACAGCTTTTTTGTTTAGTGGCAGGTTGATGAGCACATTTTTTTCTAAACAAATTAATAATGCCAAAATACATTACCGATGCAAATTCTGCAGATTTTTTGCTGAGCAATAATTAATCTATAGCTGCCAAAGCGCTTGGGAGGAGTTAGAAAGGTAATTATCCTTAAAGTTTCGTTGAACAATTGAAAGTCACTTTGGACCAGTTTTGCGGTAGACTTGGTCAATTTAATTAGGTATTCAAATTAACTACTAGTCAAGATCTATTTGAAACCTATCTCCAGAACTCCCATGCAAATAAACCGGGATGAAAATCACAGCCAATTTAGACGCTAGAATGCTGGTGTGTAATTAAGCATTTCAAACAATTCGAGTGGAATGCATAACCCCATAGCGTTTACAGTCCGAATCACCGGATAGGAATCAGTCATCAGTCATCCGTTGAAATTAGATTTGCATACTCATTTGGTTTTTACTTTTAGCAAATTCCAGCTCCATTTTCTGTCTGAGATGAGATGACGTAGACTTTTATTAAGCAAGCTCTGCTATGCCGGGGTCAATTATCCTCCCATCTAATTTAAGAGGAAGTCTCAATTTCAAATGATATTGTAATCAAACATTTTTTACATTCATATTTTATTCTTACTCATCTGAGTGTCATGACTTGTGTGATTGTGCCAATAATATTATACAACGTAACTTTGAAATGAGCTTGGTGAGTGTGTCGGCGACATGCAGTCGGCAATTCTTTCTTATGGGCATCCTCTACCATCAAGGCATAAGTGCCTTTTCCTTTTTCACAATTAGTTAGTTCAGCTTTACATTTCTCAAAAGCCATTGCACTTTTAAAAGGCTGATGTACTAGTGCATCTCATCATCTCGCCGGTATCACAACCGTGAAAATAGAGTACTCTTTTATCAACATCATCATTAAATGAAAAGATCATATAGGCAAATACAATGGTGTTCCTATTGTTAGTTCATCAACACATAAGAGTTGTTGAATCTTTTTAGGAAAAATCTCAACTACATTCCGCCTTCCACTTCATTGTTGCCTGTGAAAGTACATGAATTTTTCCAAAATTACTCACGAAAATAACATTTCTAACTAACAACTAGACATTTTATTGACACACCACGAAATATCTGTTGTCCATGCCATTTCTCTTGAGCTAGGCTCATTTACTATTCCTTTCGCTTTGTCATGGGTCATGACGATGTTCAGCTCATCAGTGATGAGTCATCACTCCTCCATCTCCTTCCTTTAGAATAAATAAAATTCAGCTACAAAAAACGGAATGAAAATGCCGGCTCATTTACTCCAACTTACAAGTTACAACAGATCATCAGCGAGTACCCCACAAGTTTACATGTAAACATGACCAAGGCATTTCCAATTCTTACTCTCCCTCAAACTAGATTCTTAAAAAAAGGGAGATGTGCAGTCAGAAAAAATTAACAGATTATTTTTTTCCACTTCCTCTCTTTTCTTTTACCCTGCATGGTCGACCGACCACCAAATCTACGTCTGGTATTGCTATTCCTCAACTATAAAAAATGTATGCGATTGCACCAAACGAAAGAAAACATGAAACAATGTTATTCTTATATTACTTTAGTGTTAACTCGTAGTCTTACACTGGCCAAGATTGCGTCGTGATCACTACCATCATCATAATCTTTTCCTTGTCGTATCATCTCATTCTTTTTCTGTTTTTCTCAAAAACGCAGAAAGAAAGAGAAAAAATATCATCTATTTTCTCTTGCAAGGACTATACAGACCGAGATAAAAGAGTGTGAAGTGATATATGTCCAGACACATGGAATAATGTTTTCTTTTTTGTTCCTTTCAAAGTGCCACATAGAAGAAGCCAACGGGTTACACAATGAGTGGTGTGAGCTCGCACATTATTCCTCTCAAACTCCATTTTTCACTGGAATGCGGGTTTTTTTCTGTGGGAGAAAACATTGCAAGAAATTCTAATGCTTGTAATAAGATGCCTACCTGGGAATTAATCCTTCTCTCTTCCCCATTCATTCGTGTCTCCGAGTGGTAAGGTGTGTAAATTATAGATCAGCAGTGAGCTTCCCACCACATCCTACACAACCTAAAAGCTTCAGTCACCGCTTTTTTCTAAGCTGAGCTTTACCAGTCTCTTTTAAGGTTTTGAACGTCTTGGGTCTGAAAAGCCTTGATTTAATACTGACACTTTTTAGCTGTACTTTGGGAGTTGTTCGATATCGAAGGTGCTTAATGGCGATAATGCAATGCAGTGGTAAAATGGGAAGGAGATTGTGAGTAGTCTGTAATGAGCTAGCAAGAGATCGACAAGGGGAAGGTGAAGACAAGATGGGAATGATTCATCACTTCACCACCGAAACTAACTATGCGTGTAGAGCCATAATACGATAGGATGGTGAATGGCATGGCATGTACATAAAATTCACTTTTCCCTTTTCTTCATTTTCTTTTCTCCTCTTTTACTAGTCCCATTACTGCCAGTTGTAAAAAGGTGAATAAAAGGAGAAGAAAATGGCGAAAATCTTGATGTTTCCTTCTTTAAAAAGGAGGAAACGAGACGAAAAGATTTTTTTCTACTTCGTGATAGAAGCAAACCTCACACTGTCGATGTCTTGAGAGAAGTGCATGGAAGCAGAACGTTCCATTTATGAAATGGGATGAGATCAGTAAGTGCAAGAAAAAAACTTTTTCTCTATCTAAAAAAAATACTAAATGTAAAGGCTTTTGCTCTTACGATGCTGTTTTGCCAAGAGAGAAACATACGCATTGTAAATTTTTATCGGTTGAAAAGGAAGAAGAAAAAGTTTAAGAGAATTGTATGGATACTACAATCACCTCCTACTTTTCTAGGTATAAATTGGGAATATTTTTGTGGGAAAATGGAAGCTGGTAAGAGAGCAACCAGGTGTGACATTGCATATATCAGTAGAGCTCTTTGGGGAACGATCCTATTTGTCTTCGAGAAGGTAAAAGGAGATGGGAGTGTAGTGGTTACTCTGGAAAAAATTGGGGAAAGGTGGATGAGATTGATTTTATTCAGTTCTTAAGAGGAACAAAGACTTAAAGTAGACAGGTATGGCTGTTATAGCTGTTTGAATTGATTCCAGAAGGAGATCAACATCAGCGGTTAGAACTCTCGTGTTCGCCCCTTTTAGCAAATGCTTATTGGGTGAGTACTCTAACCGTAAATTCCAATTAGGTTGAAGTTTTCTTCCGTTTCTGTTGGACTGGAGTATCATCATGTAATTCTGGAAAGTCTATTGATGGTTGGAGAATGGCTTGATAAATGGGATGGTGAACTTATTGTGCAAATAAGAGCTTATTTAAATGGCAATATTATAAATTATATGATTCTTCCTCTTTACAAGGTCGCCTTTGATTTTTATATGAATCTAATTAGCTTTGAAAAAACTACCTATTCATCCAGTGGCTTTTTCGTTTCACCGAAAATTTCAAAGGGAAACAAACCTCCTACCTATTTCTCATAATTCTATAAATAAATTAAAATCAGATATGTCCTTGAAACGACAAAGGCAGCTCGAAAATTCCCCATTTTAAATGAAGTGAGAAGGAACCTCATTAATTATCCAATTCGTTAGCTTGAGAATGACAATTTGACAAAGTATATAAACTGTGTTTACACTTTCTCCCGTCCTCTCCCTTGATTTGTAGCTTTGAGACGTGAGCAGAGACTAGTACTGAATAGCAAAGTTTTTCATACGAAAAAGAGTTTTAATTTGTTTAGAGAAAAACAGAGTAACCCATCCCACACCAGTCACGGTGTCCTACCTTCCATTTCCCCTGCTTACCAACCCATGTAAACTGTTTATTTACACAAAAGGCTATGCCACCGGCATTCCTTCACAAACGACGTACATACCAAAAGAAATTTCTCCTCTTGTTATTAACGGAACTAATAAGAAAAGTTTTATTTTACTCTGCTGACTTTCCTCCGCTGACGAGAGACAATAGTCTCGTGTAATCCAATCCAATTCTCCTTTTCCCTCATCACAATCACAACAATAAAGTGTACAACCCGTACCAAAAATTTTACATTCTTTCTACAAAAAAAATTCAGAGTAATCTGTCAGTAGCAAAGGTTTTTACAGCAGCAGAGCTATTCCAAGTCATCAAAATGAGACTAGAGAGAGATGAAGGCACGAAGTTGCCATCTCGCTTTTTCCTATTCCCGTGACCTTTCTATAATAACAATAATAATAATCTCATGATGCGATGTTTATTCGGATGGATGTATGCATTAGTAATGGTGGATGGGAAGCATTTCCCCTTTTTTACGACAGAGTCCACAATAAAAAAGTGTGTGACAGTCAACAAAAAGTGTCTGTTTGTGCCGAGGTTTTTCCTCTGCAAAAAGGAAGAGTCAACTTGGACAGAAAAAAATTTACATTACTGTAATGGCAAATGTCGCAAGTTATATCAAGCTCGATAATTCTCGTGGCGGAATGGTGGCAGTAAAAACGGACATATTATCCACAATGAACGCAGAGCTTTCTAGAGAAAGTCGAACAGGAATGCAGAGAGTGTTCTACAGTAACAATGGAGGAAGGTAGGCGGAGGAAGTGCAATCTGGATGATGATAAAATGCGGGTAGTTTGCACAAAGAGTAGAAAAAAGTGTACACCCCGTGAACCTATAAGGACATTTGGATCCTTATATGGAGGTTTGAATCTCGTATAATAATTAGCAGCTTTCCTTCCTAATAATGGCGAACAATATGGCTCAGAGGAAAAATGAAATAACGTCCCACGAGAGCTTTTGTAAACTTTATGGGATGGTGAAATAGCTGTAGTCTATTGCGCTTGGTCACGCCAACTTTTTTAGTACTAAAAAATTCTAATCAAATACGCCTTAGCATCATCCCATAGAAAGATTTAGAGATACTTACTTTTTAGGATTTGATTCTCGGCATTCGGTTTATATTTGCAGAGAAGTCTCGCGAGGGAGTTTGATGAAATTTTTTCAACATTCAAACAAATCACTGCCGCATCCCCTTATAATTGTCCACTAATGCCATTTTGTTGGCCAACTAGTGACAGAGTAAATGTGTTTATTTCAGTTAGGAAAAAAGTTTTATAAAAAGTGTTTATTCACTAACTTTTTAGGATAAACTCACTTTTGATCAAGTTATAAAAATATTTTTAAAAAGATACTGATGTAAGTTATTAGTATAACAGAATAACTTTATCTTTCAATTTTCCCTCTTTTATAAAAAATGAAAAGTGAAAATATCCAGATTCACTATTTTCACTATTCAAAAGCCAACAGGGGAAGCCGTCGTCAGAGGAAAAGTCTCAAGAATTCCAAGTGGAAAGTTTCTTTAGGAAATATGTCGGACCGCATTTGATGGTAGGTCCATAAAAGCCACAAGCTTCAAAATAAAATTTGAATATTAAAGATTTTACTGCACTGTCGGCAACCCACTAAAATATATAATGATGGTATAAACTTTTATACATTGGATGATTGGGGATGATTTCACTCTTCTAATAAACCGAAACACATGAGTGGAATAAGTTGTGAATTGGTTTAAGAATGGGAAGAGAAGGCTTTTACTTTTGGAGGAGAGAAAGCACGTATTAAAATGCTTTTTCTGTACTTGACTATGTGAGAAGAGCAACTCAAGTCAAGCGAAAGTCTTGCTGGCAACTGACTCTGACTTGGGGAGATGGTGAAGGAGAAAAGGGAGAAAGTTTTTGGTCTTGTTGCTTGCGTCCTTTCATCGTCATCTTCGTGATCGGAGAGTGAAGCTTGGTGCGGCCTACACGCGTTTTATACTTAGGTAGTTACTTCTCCCTATTATTCCCCACTTGGAGGAGGACAAAGGCCGCTTGTCCTGATAAAAGGATGGAAGACGCTTTCCCTGAGATAGTTCGTGCTCCATCAGCTACGCCATTCTAGTCAGTCAAGAATGGAAAATGGTTTCAGCTTACACTGCACCTCATGCATTTTTAGCTTGTATAACAAAGTCAAGTTGAGCTCCCAACTGGAGTTGCTTTCCATCCGGATCTTTCAACTTCTAAAACGCTAAATAGAAGGAAAGAGACAAATATCTTGAGCCAGCTCTGAAAAACCATTATTCTCTGTAGTCTTCTTTCTAATGCAAATTCCTTTGAGTAAATGTGCTCAAGTTAAATAGATACTCTCTCTAGAAAGTTAGAAGCTCACTTTAATTTTGTATTGTTACAATGACTGTGGGAAATGAATGGGATAAAAGTACAAATATGTACATTTCATTTGCGGCAAGATCGTCAATTTACACTATTCACTCCGAACCAAGTCAATTACTATCTAATTAAAATGGATTAATCATTCCGCTCAAGGAAATATAGTTTGTTTCAAAGAAAAGAAAGTGAAAGTGGAGACGAAGATATATCTTTACCATTTGCAAGTTGCTATTATACAAAAAAGAACATTTCTTGGATACAACCAACAGACATGAATGGCACGTTAGACTCAATTCATAACGCTCAATATGCCCCTTTTGCGCTTCGCTTGTTCAAGGTGTCTAGTTTTGGAGCGTTGGCGTAAGGAACAACCCTGTCATGTTTACCTAGAATTGTTTTATGGTATCTCTGCGAATGGTACACTGTAATATCCTCAAAACCAAATCGAAATCCAACTCACGCTTTCACCATAACGAGTCATGTTATGCAATCCATTTTATTATTGTGGGCTGATGAAAAAGTCTGGTGGAGATGAGCTGCAATAAAAAATGAGAAATATTTCCTCCAAGACGTATTCCATAAATGTCAACAGTAATGTTTATGAAATAGCAATGATGTTGAAAAAATAAAGCTATTCTTGGATAAAATGGGCTATTATTCATTCCTCTAAAGTTCAATATTAGCAAAACAAAATAGACATTTTCCCACTTTGCCTATCATATTTTCAATCCTTTAGTATTTATAACTTTGTAGATGCATTTGATCATAAGCTCGCACCTCTCGGAACAAAGTAGCCGTCTATAAAAAGGGGCCACAAAAGACAAAAAGAATGAAACTAGGGAAAATGGATAACCCATTGGGTATGAGAAATAGCAGTGCTTTTACTAAAGTAAAAGTAGTTTTTTTCTCTCTCGGTAGCCCGTAACTTCCTGAAAGTGTTCTGTGTGTACATAAAGGATTGAAAGTGAATACCACCGTCATCATTCCATTCCTGCAAGAATCTTGTAGAAACCCCTTTGGGAATCATTTCTCATGTATGTCAAGGAAAAGAGAGAGAAAGTAACGGCAGAGAGCACAACAATCTAATGGTAAACACAAGAATGGATGGAGAAATATCATATGTATCTATATTTAAGAAGGTTCTAGCCTGGAATAATGGAATATTTGAGAAGAGAGCGAGAGAGAAAGGGAGAAAAAGAAAGAAAACATTCGAATTTTATACTTTTAGAGAAGGGGAGAGAAATAGAAATATTTTATCAAGTTGATGTTCCGTTTCCCAATGCCATATGTCGTGCAATTCATATCGCCATCATCATGTCAGTCTAAAACGTAGTTGGAAGACGTCCTGAAGGCAAGCAATAGCGGGGAGAAGAAAGGCTACGAAGCTATAAAAGAGGAGATCATTTACAAACTCTTTTGCAAAAAAAAACCTAAGACGTCTCTGAAGAGAAGGGAGAAATGAGAAAGTTGTGAAATACTAGGATCCGTCATATGACGGATGACATTTTTCTCTCTTTTACAAAGGACAAAAAGACTGATGATGATAATGATGTATCTTCCATGTGATACTCTGTGCTTCGAGTCTAAGAGTGAAAGTTGGGACGATGTTGGGACTGAGATGGTGAAGATGATGGAGAGGAAATGGAGAAAAATATTCCGATAAAAGGGAAAAGAAAAACCGCACTGAAAAGGAAAACGGCTGCCTTTGGTCTTTCAAACAGAAAAACCAAAGTAGACAAAAGTTGCTCAACGAAGGGAAATTGAATGAGGTTCGTTATTCTCTCAACAAAGATGTTGAGGAGAGTAGACAGTCATTTTATTTGTTGGGGCTGAAAGTTTGTCTCTTGATTTGGAAATTGAAACGTTTGAGCGAACTTGACAAAGTGAATGGAAGAGAAAGTGAAGTTGATAGGGACGAGTGTCACGAAACCTTTTATTTGGTTGGGTTGTTTGCTCGTATATTGGCTATTTTGGTATGTTGAGGTTATGCGTACTCTCCGATGGTAAAAGTAAAGAAAAAACTTCTTCACCATCACTTTCCAAGTAAGATAAGGAACGAGTGGGAACAATATTTGTATAAAATTATGAAAGACTTTTGTCTTAAACTTTTCACTTTTCATTTGTCTGAATGCAAAGGGTATGTCGAAAGGATGAAGTGCTGTCATTCACATCACATCGCCACCCTTTCAACTTATCTTATCTTATATGTCAGGGAATATTAAGCTGTTTCCTCTCAATTTGAACTTTTCCGACAACCTTTCTATCCCCACAAGTTTTCTCTGCAAAGTTGTGACATGACCTTTTCAACGGTATTTATATATAAGCAGAGAAGGAACTGGCAGATTTACTAACTTTTATGCTTACGCCAACCGTGGAATTTTAAATCTTGAGTGAATTTTTACTAAATGCTGACACTAATCTCATTAAACTAGATGATAATCTAATTGGAAAGTGTCGCAACACTTTTCTTAAAAATACCAAAGTCTAAATCAATTAAATAGATCAAATTATCCCGAACTAAGTTGGATATTAAGTCTTCTTTGATCCACTCATTGGTTAGCGGTAAAATTAATTTTGCGTTAAAACTTTATAAATTGTGTACTGCGAACACACGCAAAGGTTGCTTAAAATCTTAAGAATTTCTGCACGAGTTCCGACTTTGGTGAAAACAAGAGAACACGTGAGCTCTGTATCTGGAGGAGAAAGTGGCCGATGGTGAAAGGAGAAAAATCCCTTAATTCATATTCTTCTCAAGTGGGAACATGTTATAATGGGCTACTGGCGAAACCTCCCTATCTCAACAAATTCTAAAGCTTCTGCAAGTTCGACCTCGAACAAAGTGGAGAAAGTTGACTGCCTCTTCACATCCCTCTCTTGAAGACTTGTGGTCTTAAGCCATACATCCATATGAAAAGGAAAGAATAAAAGGATAAAATACCAAGTGGATTCTTCTGCTCATACTTTTTCCGGAATATTTTTTTACATTGTCCTTGCACCCGGGAAGCAGAAGGCGTGTTGTGTATTCAGTAGGACTCTCCAGCCTCTGGACTCTTAGCCTGGTTTTTAAACAAGAAGTAAGAATTTGTTGGCAACTGGGCACGTCCTTAAACGAATGCTTTTGGCAGAAATAATCCCAAATAGTCTCAACAATCTCGTCTACATTTATGCAGAGGTGGATCTCGTCCGGTTGTTTGCTTATACCGATAAAAAATTCCAAGTTGAGTTTGCATTTTTCTTCGTATAAAAGATATTTCAGCAAATGTACGCCCACGCCTGAAAAAGTGCCGACTGTCGACAGAATGGATTTGTAGAATTTTCTCTAATTTTATTTAAAATCTATCCTTTTTCTTTAGCAAATTTGACTGTTGACATTTTCTACTAATGATCCTCCCATCATCCATTGACACTCTTGATACGACATGAGTAGAAGCAAAAGATTTCAATCCCATTCCACATTCCGCATTGGTGAAATGATTTCCAAGCGTTTGCTAAAAGCCCGCATAGCTTATACGCGAAAGTGCATTACCACTATAATGATCTATTCCACATATTCAAACTTTGAACTTTCCTCGTTAGAGAATGTTATGGTATTTCGGATTCAATTCAACTCGATCCAGTCGCATTTAAAAAGGCCAATATTTAACTTGATCTGGAGATACTCATCTATCTAGCTCGCTCATATTTGAGATCTCCCTGCTTTACATAAATTATATCGATATCAATGAATAATGGATACTTACTGAATAAACATGTTACACATAAGCAGTGTTAATGCTAAAGCCTTCTGTCAAACCGTAACTTACCAATTTATCCCTTATAATAATTGCATTAGGATTAGGTAAGCACTGTTCAAACTACAGACTTCCACTACATTATTCAGTGCAAAGTCTACTCTGCTCCTCCGACCTCTACCACATATGGCTTTAGGATAACCAGACGTTCCCAAACTTGGCAATGGTTTATGGGAGAAAGGGTTGCCAATAACTTATTTCTCTTTTCCTGCCTATTACAAACAACTAAACTTGCCCATTATAAACCTATCCAGTACAATTTATCGCTATATGGTACTCAAATAATCGTATATTTACTCCAATGAATTGCTGATGAAGAGGACTACGGCGAAAATTTTGTGATCAGAGAACTGCTGGATACAGGAATAAGATAAATGTCAAGTGTACATCTCCCACAATCCTTTTCCCTGTCAGGGTCGACAGGTTTACATGCCCTCGTAGTTTTGACCATTACATGACTTTTTTACGATACATTTCAGTCTAGCTCTTGGTCATGAGGGAAAGTCAAGCAGAAGCGGAAATGCCAGAGAAGGATTCATCCAGACCACAGGAAATTATCACGTCGTGTCTGGATGTCGGAGGGGAGCAGGTAGAAAGCCACATGAGTAATAGCTCATATAGCTCAGTGTGGGAAAATGGAAATGCTAATGGAAATTTTATGCTGGAATGTTGTGAAATAATTTGTATATGATCAATAAAATAATTAAGGTTGGGTATTTTAATCCTCGCATTAACAAAATGGAAGGGAAAGTTCTGATTAGCTATATGAAAAGGAATTGGAGATTGTCCATTCTGAGAAAAACTTATTTTTCCCATCCAAACCTGAGCCAGTTGATTACTAAGGAAATCAAAGCCCTATCCCCTTGATTCAAGTATTGAGCAGAGGGAATGATGAAATTCTTGCTAAATAGGAAAGATTTGTGTTGAAATCAAGAGTTTTTCCCAGCCCACACTAGATTACTTTTCTCTACTACTTATACCTCTAATTTCTCCATTTAATCTTTGAGTAAACAGGGGATCTACATAGAACAAAGTTTTCTTATTTCCTCCCTCTTATTTCCACACAAGTTGAAATTTTGTCGTGAGAAAGAGCTAGAACTCATCTCGTATTTCCTCCTCTCATCATCATGCCCAATCCAAAGGAAATATCAATCCTCTCGAAATGGCTAGAGCAGCGACTTAAAGAGCACTTTGTGAAGAGATGGCGAGGACAAAAGTCCCTTTTTAAGAGGGAAGATGATGTCGACTGGCTTTTTTCCGCTTCACCCAATCAAAGTAATGGAATCCCGATTGAGACAGCAATTTTTGACTTCCGGATCTTGGATTTGAGCCTCGAACATGAACCAGAATTACCTACAGCTAACAATCTCTTTGAAGATGAGAATGATGATCAGCCACTCCAAGAGGAAAATGATGATGGGGAAGATGAACTTGCAGGCCTTCCTTCCAGTCTCCGTAATAAACCTGAGCCATACAAACAACGCAATTCTCATGTCTACCTCATCTACCAAGTAAAATGCGTATCAGATTACTCTTAAAGAAATTGCCAATATGAGAAAAATATAATAAATTCAGCATTTTCTCTTCTCTCTCCTCCAATCTTCCTCCGCACTTGATGGGATTGAAGGAAGGATTCCAATCTGTTGGGAAAGAGTTAAGACTTTTCATGCAGGCAACTCAATTCCAATACACAAATCCTCCTTTTGGCGACACTTCCCAGAGGCAAAAGTACATTTTGTCATTGGACGAACACGAAATCGATGTTTATACCCAGGTGTTCACAATTCTCAAGGTAATGCTCACTACTCACTCTGGCACAAATTGTTACTAGCGTATAAAATTAAATTGGGATGGCAAACAAAAATGTATCTGATCCAAATTCCTCTCCTTTTGGCTAGAATTGGGTATTATTTAAAACCGGCAGTTCGGGGTTTGCCTTACCCGTCCCGGAATGCTACTACGGCTCTTACGAAACTGAGGAGAAGGTGCCACCATCCTCGACAAAAAATAAACAGGATGATATTGAACTAGATGTGGATGATGACATCTTGAGCAAAGTAGCTGCTGGGATGAGACTCTTTGAAAGAGATAAGAAGAGGAAGGAGCAGATGCATCAGAGAAGTGTCCCCGTGACGCAATCTGGGTGTAGGCTACTGATCCTCCAGGACATTTTCGAAGACGATTTTAAAACAAGGAATTTGCCAGATTCAACATTTCTCTCTTTGATAAACGTGGAGGCAGCGGTGAAAAGCTTGGCTATGGTTCATTCCGTCTCTTGGGCGTTCTCCAAGAGAACTGGAAGTGCACTTGGGAAGCAATGGAAATTATTGGATAATCATCCATACCTGTCATATATTTGCGTATGGAATGAATTTGATGAGGAATTTAGAATTTAGCATGATTGATTTTAATTGGTATTAGGATCGCGTAATTCATGGCTATCCAATGATGGTTGGATTAGTTCGAGAGTTTCTTACGAAACGGGTTGAGGAGAAATTAGAAGATGAGACGAATGCAAATAAAATTGTGCAAAAGTTGATGAAGTTGAAGACACGAATCGTAGAAATTGTAGAAGGGCATAGGACCCCGCATAATATTGAATGTTTGATTCATCAAGATGCAAACTCATCCAACTTTCTCTTTCGATATGTGGTATTAAATAAGCATAAAGTGGTGAAAGGAAAAGGGAAGAGAGATCCGAAGCCAGAACCAAACAATAACAATAGCCAGGCGGAGGACAGTATGAAACCATCAACATCGGGCATTCCACCAGAATACGCGGAGACGAAGCTAAAAAGGGAGGTAATGATAATTAATTGGCGAACAGCCTCATATGGCTCACCAATGATTGACGTGGCATTCCTCTTGATGACAGCACTACCTCCGAAAACACGGAGGGAGGAGACTCAAAGCCTTTTGAGGACTTATTGGTATACGTTTCAGGTAATATTCTTGACAGGGTAATCTAAGCGGTTGCTTTGATAAAAAATGAAACTGCTTTTCATTCAAAATGTTGCATTTTTGCAGATGTATGCTGACAGGTTAGGGATAAACTTTAACTATTCCAGCAAAGAGTTGTATGGAGATTACTTAGTGGCTATGCTGTACACTTGTGTACTCATCACAGGAAATATCCAAAGGAAGGAAGGCTTCAAAGTGAATGATGATGGAATTGAAGTCTTTGTGGAGGCTGTGAAGGATTTGATAGATGCTGGGCTTATATAATGACAGTTGGATTGAATTTATTTATATCAATATTTTATTGTAAAAATATTTTTAAACGATGAGCATGATAATAAATGTGTTGACCAGCACCGACAAGACAAAATGAGTTAAACTACGCTTCATTTTCGTTTATCGATTGCTCTCCAAAATAGCTGGCTTTTATCACCAAATTCCTCGAGTGCAGGTGAACCAAGAGGATATAGATTATTGTGATGACTGCTTCAAAATACAAGAGCTTCCAGGCGAGTGCGAGTGGATCACTGAACCAATTGGCGTCTAATGCTATTGCTAAGATTATCGCCCACGTTATCACTTTGAAGGTGGCAAATGCCCACAGCATCTTTTGTAAAGCTCTGCCGTTTGTCTGGGAATGAATTTCGAATTAGTTTTTAGTAAATAAATTGTTTATTAATTTTTACCTCGTAATAAGCTATAAAAATGAAGGTTCGTCCTGTCATGCTTGTAAATAATATTCCATACAGGAGGAAAGCAGGAACAATGATGATTCCGATAAGACCTCCATACTGAAAGTAAGAAAGTTTATACGTCATTAAATACTACTTTTACGTTAAAATGGTTTTCAAATCAATAGATATGGTTTTTCCCATCTTACCGATTCACTCGCTCTGAAGAGGATAACCCAAACACACGAAATGCCAAGGCCCATGATAAGCATTCCGTAAAACTATTAATCAAAAATATTAAATCACATAAATTATGACCTATTAGCTTGACCATTACCATATTCAAGAATGACACGATGAGTGCACACGCTCGGACATTACATCCGAATAATATTTTCTCCCTTTCGTCCATTTTGCTATGAAAACTCTTATTATCTTATGGATCAACTTTTGTCTGAATCAATTTTGAATAGGAACTGATATGTTATCGGAGACCGAGCATTATTTTTACTCGTTAATTTCTAATTGCAATTTATAATTGAATCCTTCAGATGTGACATTCTCAATGCTCGAGAGTATAATTCTTATGTTCACTCCGGAACTTATATGAACTATGCTTTATCTTCATATATAGCAAGAATTTTCGGTTGAACTTGCCAAGTTTCGAATCTGTTCGGGAATCAGCTCTAAAACGCATAATGCTACTCTTCAAGGATGATTCAAGTGAAGGTGATGATGAATTCGATAAAAAAATTGGTTATTTTTCCTTACAACTTTCGAGCTTGAAGCTGCAAAATCTGGGAATAAAATATCAGATTTTATAAAATGAAATGTGTTAATTTGCACAAGTGTGCATGATGACGATTTTTACATTTTTACAATGCAATTTTTAAAAACATTTGCCATTCCGCACCGCAGAATGTCCTTTATTAGTTCATCCAAACCAAATAATTTTAGTTTTTAACACATATTCATTATGTCAGTTCCAAAGTTGCATAATCACATTCAATTACACGCAATTCATCACAGGTTTAACAGGTCTCAAAAAATTCATACTTAAAATAAATAGCCTATTTGACTATAAAATAATGTCATGTTTTTGACTAACAATTAGCTCTTCCTCTTGTTAACAATAATAAAATAATAATAGTTATTTACAAAACTTTAACAGCTTCCGTATACCAATATTAACCCGTGAGTATTTAGTACTGTTAGTCTTTTAAATCAATTCAAAAACACCTACAAACTAGGTAACATCCGTATTCCGTAGATGGTCATGGGAGGAAACCCTCACCACAAGATGAAGGTAAAGGGTACAATTAAAAGATCATCCCCCTCATTTTAGTGACACTTTTCTTACTACTCGTAACTACTTTAGTGACCACCCTCCTATTCGACCTCGCCCTTCGAGGATGACTCATTTCATATAATTCTGCACGCTTAACCCTCGTCAGCGGAATGTACTTGTCCAAAATTTCCATCCCTGGGGGGTATTTTCTTTTCTGCAAAGTAATTAATTTGTCATCACATCCTCGTAAAAAGTAGAGTATGTTAATTCAAAATCTGACAATTTCCACTCAAATGATTGTTAAGATTTTTCACTTACCGCTTATTCCTTAACCTACATATTTTAATCGTTGGTCGGAGGATATTAGTTTGGCTCATTGTTAACTGCGCTCTCTCTTTTACGGAGGAAATGGTTACACAATTGATTTTTTTACAGGAAGGGATAAAAAATATATGTTATTTAATTACCTACTTACTTGTCTTTTGTTAAACAGCAGTTTCAGTGTCACGGCACACCAGTAGCAAAAGGAGGATGAGTTGGTTATATAAGAATTCTCATTGTAGTTATTTTTTATTATTAAAGTTTCAATCAAAAACATGATGTATTGATGTTTAAATGAAATGTAATGAAGAGGAAGACAATGTCAATGATATGTGAACATTCAGGAGATTGTCACGTGGTATCAGAAGCGATAAGTATTTCATAATGATTATAATTTATTTCAGTAAAAAGTAGAGTATTAAGTAATGGGTGGGTTACTTTATAAATGACCGTAATAGATTGCCCATTCATCATTTAGTTGAGTAAAAATGTTATGAAACAATGACCGGTTTGTTCACTGAGAGCATCCGCCTCGCCTCCGCTGATTTATTCGGATGTCAAGAACTGGTATGATGGTAAGAGTGTGTATGGCAAGTGTGGGTAGTCTAGAACTTCCGGAAGTCGTTTACGCACCTTATCAGTACGATGACATAGTTGACAGAGAATAATGGGAGGGTTATTGTTAAGCATTTCCCGGTCTGAGGAGACTTGAGGGAAAAGTGAAATAAAGTGGTTAACTGTATTTGTGGTGACATGAAGAATTGATGTGTTGTGTCTCCGGCGTTTTCTCCGAGAAACGTTGTGTTGTGCTAATACTGTTTATTTTGTTAGAGCTCCTCTTGTTGACCCGTCAAACGCTAGAAAGAAAATCATGTAAGTCTTGAGGGGCTACTTGTGATTACTGTTGTAAAAGCTTTTAGATTATGTTGTTTCAGATATGATTTCTAATTTTCTAGTTTCAGTTTACTGATACTGCATAAAGCTAAGCATTACAGGTATTTTCAGACTAAATTTATTTCAATTTGAGATGATAACCTATAAAATGTAACTGGTATGTGTTGATTAAATGATTACATAATTGCATCCTTAAAGCTACTCTTTCGGAACGGGTAGCAATTATGTCTCGAGTTGATTGATTCTGCCCATCAATTATAGACGTGATGATTCAATCCTAACGCATCTCCTGTCTGCTTATGCTTAAAAAATAATTACCTTTAGGAAATACAAAACGGAAAACTGCGAATATGAACAGCTTCTTACTCCCTCTTATCAATGCAAAAGCTTCAAATATATTTCAAGTGAGCATCTCTGTTACTGCACTTAACTCACGAAATCTCTATTATTGTTGGTGAAATGAGACTTGCAACTCCTTCGCAGTCGGATCAACTTGAAGATGATCAAAGAGCCAACTTTTACAGTTTTTCTGTAAAAAAAATCCCCACCAAATCCTAAAGTTTAAGTCAAAAGAGCACTAAGGTGGAGTCATAAAGGCATGACAAGATTACGGTGAACGTTTCCGCAACTTTGATTTCAATACTGTAACCGATTCCTCCTCGCATCTTTAAAATCGGATCACATAAAAGGTTATGGTGTGCATGTAATCGCTAAGATGGAATTGCGAATAATAAAATGTAGGTTTAACGTTAAAATAATTATAACCGCTTTATTCTCCACGTTTTAATGCGTTTCCTTACACTCTACCCCTCTTTAGTAAAAATGGTTTTTAAAAATTATATAAAAAGGTACAATTCTTTTAGTCATATAGTGTTACTCTATTACACGTTTTAAGCTAACAAACGGATTTTTTTGTTAAAAAATAAGCAACTCGCAACCTTTAAGGTCAGTACTAAACTATTAAGATCTACGCAATACTCGAGTGAAAGGCGGAATCTCTGATTCACTTAATGTGACTTGTAACGCAATAAGGAAAGGTATGCGATATTTTTTCTAACAAGTAAACAATCTATTTGTTTTTTCCACACCTTTCAGCAACCCATCCAATTATATGCTTACTCATCATATCAAACTGGTTTCCATTTCTGCAAATGCCAAACACTTGTAATTGTTGGAAGATTATCGTCATCGATCTTTAGCCCACATAAGATGGGCGGATAACATTTTATCTGTCTGAATTGTCTGATCTAGTTTGGCTTTACAACTTTTTGATATGTGATGAGTGCATTTTTCCTTTCTAGAACCGCCAGTCCTTTTTGTTAATTTAATCAGGTTAAAAATAAACTTGATTGTAGCATTCTCTGATTCGCTCACACACGCGCTAAGTTAAAAAAAAACTAACTTTCTCATTTCCTTTTTCTACTCTTGCTAATTTGCATTGGCAAAATGGTAAAGATAATGAAATTTGTAGATGACGGTCAATGTCAGAAGCGACAATGACCTATCGTTAAAAAATGACTAATTTACAAAATTAGACGTTAGATATCTCGTCAAATAAATACTGAAATCGGTTAATCTTAAATATAAAAAAATAATTTCGTCAATTATAAAAATAAAAACTTAACCATATCATTAGAGATTATTTAGGGGTATATGCAAAGGCAATTATTTTTCTAATTTAACCGGAAAGCTTTATTTGGTAATTTAACCTTAAACACTTTTTGGGTAAAGCTACATATTAATCAACCAGCACAAAAATTTTGCTGATGGCCTGCTTTTTTTTATTCTAAATTATAAAAGGAGACAGAATGTTTGAAGTTGATGTGTAGATGCATGGCTTTTGGCATTGGTTGTTGGTGTGGTTGTTTTAATCATGGTGAAGATGTAGTTTTTTATGTTTCCACCTTTTCCTTTCGTTTCTGTATGGTTCATAGAAGAAACAATGATGTCATGATTAGTACTGCTTCTTTATTACTTTCGTAGTTGATGAGAGAGGAAAAAACGGTAACAAGCAGGATGGCAAATAGCAATTATTAAGAGCTACAAGGTTTAAGAAATAAAACTAAAAAGGAAGAAATTACATTCGATAAGCAAAAGCTAGGTTTTAGGAGAGTGATTGTAAAAGTAATTTTAATGCAGGATGAGCTTAACATTTTAGCGAAACTTTTTATACTTTTTTTCGCAATTAAAGATATTTTCCGATACGGAATATCGACTATCACGTGCATCCCGTGAGAATTTTTTAAAAAAGCAAGAGGACAAAATATGAGGAGGAAGAGGGATGAGAGAAAAAAGCGGATTAGATTAAACTATGCCTACTTTTATGTAGCTGTAGTATAGTTTTTCTCAAACTACTTAAAAAAGAATTCGTGCAAAAAATGAGCAAATATATGAGACATTGAGAGAAAGAGAAACTTACCATAATTCTCCGTTTTTCCTTGCAAGCATAAATTGTTTCGTCAACATTGCCGTAGCAGTCGCTCTTATAGCCTTCAGGAAGGTCGCCTCCCTTATATTCACAAAGCTTGGAAAGGGGACGGGCCTTTACTAACATGTTGTTCATGCCTGGAAGACAAAATTGCAATATTTAGGCAAATAGCTAGTAGCTAATTTCGTTTAGCCTCTGGTCACGATTAGCATTCCAACAAAGCATTCAAATTGTAGTTGCTCACCTTCAGGCTTTTCTTGCGGACAGTAGAACACGTCTGGGGTATTTTTGTCGTAAACGATGGATTTCCTAATGATGTCTTCGTCATCTTCGACGTACAAGGTTCCAGATGCCAATTGAATGGACTGAATGAAAAACGGAATTTTTACACAAAACATGAAATTATTTTTAAAAAATCACAAATCACATACCACCAAAACACCCAAGAAGATCCACAAAGATTTTGCCATTTTTGCAGTCTTTATACTGATGCACTTTTTCTGATCACCCTTCACTTCTCCTCTCTTGGACTGAATTACCCTCCTCACAAATCACCGATTTAACGGCTAGAAAGAGAACACAAATTGAGTAAATTAACTTCACTTTAGATAACTACTTTTCACAAATTGCGGAGTAGCTGCTACTTCTTGATAAGATAAAATTTGCATGAATGCCTATAAACTCTTCACTGTAAATAACGGACCTAAACTCTCTAAAGCCTCCTGACACTTGACACTTGTCCGATACCAGACTCAGAATTAATTTAAATCACAAGAAATAACTATCGATTTGCAAAATCAGCTCTAGGAATTTTTTCGCTAACGTTTTTCTTCAGCTAAACCGCTACTGACATGAGAGCTCTTACATGTGGGAAAAATTATCACACCGTGAACCAACTTTTCATTTTTATTCCTCTTCTCCCGACATACACACCACCCTGAAGTAGGTAAAAATTGTTCGCAACACATGTATACTCACATCGAAGAATTATAAATGCTACCGTAACTAATTCAACTTTACAACTCATACTCTAACGTGAAACGACTAGGCTGCAGCCTTCATTTAATTTGAAGAATTATCTCCGAAGAAGGTTTGTGTTTCAACCCGTGAGAACTGGGAAATTGCAACAAAGCCCAGCTCTGTTTTTTTCGCTACTCCCATTTTTTGACCATTGTAAACCAATTGAAAAATTAAGAACAATTCTTACCGTATAAAAATAACCTAAACAAAAAGCCAACCGTTTTCCTACCGAGACGAAAAGAAAATAAACTCGGCAGAAAGAGAATGGCAAGGTAAATGGCAACACCTTTTAGTGGCTGTTGCATGCAAATTAAACTCTTTTATTACCAAAGTTTATTTTCTGACCAATTCCTTTTCCTTTTGTGGAGTCTGTCTTGGTCACACACTATTTTCTTGCATATTTTACTATTCCTTTCTTGCTAAAGTAAACTTGCCCACTGCTAATTTCTTTATATTTGCAAAATTGAAGAGTTGGCCTCGACCCGAGTGTCGTTAGTTGAGTAAGAGAATGCATAAGCAGGGCTCATCTTCACAATCCGCAAAGGGATTGAGAGGTAAATGCTTTTGATGAAAAATACAGTAAGACGATGATGATGGTGTGGTTATAGAATGACGTGATTTTCAGCTCAACTCCTACGAAGACGACACTTCTTAGAATGCCGTAATAAGAAGAGAAAAATAGGAAGACAATCTAACGATTTGTACATATCTTTTTGCGCTAGACAATACCTACCTGTGCATTCCTTAAGTATTATTCAGTAACAAGTGAACGTCGCATTGTGGTCACGATTGCAATTCAGCCATTCCTTCAAGGTGTAATGCATGTAATCTTTATAGAAAATAAGCCTACACGAAGTCATCATCCTGATCATGCACAAAACACAACCTGTGATCATTTTTTTCTGGGATAAGATGAGATGAGCTTGAAACTATAGTGGGTTGTTGAATCAAGTGCGAAACGTAATGTTTCCATTGAACATAAAAGCAGAAAGGTCTCTAGACTGTGGGCATATAAGAGCAGGTAATTTGCTTCGTTTATGTTTTTTCTTCTTAGCAAAAAAAGATCTTTGTTGTAACAAAGTAAAGGGTGCAAAAGTATTAGAGTGGATGCTAAACAGTCGTGTCGCAGGGGCGTACAGATTTTTGTTAAAAAATCATACTGAAGAGTATGGAATAATATCTTGTGAATAATTTAAGATGGCGCAAGTTTCGCTTATCCGTTAGGTTTGGCACGATTCCTTTCTTTTAACAAGATGAACTCTATCTTCCGTATTGACATCGAATACCGGATGTAATGATTTGATGAACGGTTTATATGCAGAATAATGAGAATTCCTTTTTGATACAGTTTCGTCTTTCGTGAACTGACGTGAGAAAAAGTATTCGTAACCAATTAGGATATTTATTCACATGAAAGTAATAGATTATGCCATTAAGTACTGATAACCGCTAAATGAATACTTTTGAATTAAACCAAATATTTTAAATATTTACAAAATTGCACGTAATACTATTTTATGAAAGTCAAAAAATGCAAGGAAAATATTTAGTAAATAAAATCAGATTATTCGTCATCCTCCTTTAAGACCATTTTCTCCCGGATGCGCATCTTCAAGTCCTGCGGATATCCTTTTGTTTCCACGTTTGGAATCAAGTGGGTGGCGATAGTATAGTCATCATATCTTGAAATAAATAATTTACATTAAATTAAGATGACTCAAACTATGGCAAAAACAACGGATCTATGCAAATTATTTCCTCTGTAAACTACGTACTTGGTCGTTGTGACGTTCAAGCTATAAAAGAAATCAGTCCAACGCTCCATTCCAAAAACATTCTGCCGACCCCATAGGATAAGCGATTCCAGAGAGTATATTTGCTCCAATTGGTTCGACAGCCTATTTATTTCAGCTTCTTCAATCAAGCTCTGAACATCATTAACGGCCAAACCAGTGAGTAGATTGAGGAGCACAATTGTCGTGAGGAAAACAAGTAGCAAAAAGACAAGTTGGCCGAATATAGCACTTAACGCGAGAGAAGGCCCATCGTCGTCATAAAACGCGTCTTCAAAATCCAATTCCCCAGTCATCATTATCACGACTTTGACAATCGCAAAGAACATGTAGGTGTACTGTCCTTTCTAAAAATAACCAAAATTTAATTAATTACAATTCATTTTAAGAATAGATAATTTCTGATTGATCAACTTACTCCAGGCACGAGAATTCGGAGACAAAGGGCAAACGCAACGAGAAGGGGAAAGTAGAAGATGAGCATTTTCAAGCAATGCCAGAATACCTAAAAGGTTTTGAGAAAAATTGGCATAAAATTGCTTTTGAACTTTCCAAAATTTAAAGCTTTCTCTTACCTTTTTCAATATAGCAGCGTATATTCCACATTTTGGTAGTTTACCAACTTCTCTCAAACTCAGCACCCAAGCCACAAAAATGCCAAACTAAAAAACATTTCATTTCAGTAAATCTCCTTTAATTTTAATAATTAAAAATTCCTTACTGCAGCCAAATAAGTAAGCCATTTAGGCACATCTGATGTTGATTGCCATGCCGGAGCTGTATTCATGAATGCCACGATGAGAAGTATTATCTGCGCATAATTTGTCGCATGTCTGAAATACTTTGAGTAATGTCTCATTTGAAACAGTTCCTTTACAATGATGATTATCGAGAGTAGATACAAAATCATTGATAGGACTTGGGCTGATTCGTGATTGAAGTCGCAATCTTCAAGACCTGAAGAAAGATGCTCATGAGCCCTCTCTGAAATTTGTGTGAAATTATATTCAGCTTACCTGACTCTTCACGATGAACAAAGCCAAGCGAAAGGAAAGCTTTTAAGGTTTTCGTCTTCTTTTCATCACTTCCAGTACCGTTGTGGTCTGTCGTTGTTTCATTCTCGCTGGGGCATTTGGGCACGTAAATTTCAACAATGAGGAAAGAGTAGATCATCAACCAGATAAACTGTAGATATAAAGTCATATTTTAAAATAATGCAAAGTTTCTCCTGATCAAATGATAAAATAGCTTTACCTGAAATAAAATAGCGATCCAAGTTAGAAGGCGAATATGTTGCCATTTTCGATCTATGAATATTTGGACGAGGGGGTGAAGAAACATTGTTTTCTGGATCTCTTTTGGAGCGGAAAGAATATGGTGAAGATATTTAGTCTCTTGTTTGGGGTCTTCGATTACGGGATCGGAGAAGCCAGTGACCGTACTGCATTTAAATAATGAATTTAGTAGAATTTCATTATTAAATCATTTAGTTAATTACCCAAACTCGACATCAATTGCTTCATTCCTCTCGTGAAACTTTGCTGGATGGTATTGCAAGCTTTTGTTCATCAATGGCACCATTGTCTCTGGTAATTTTGAGTATATTCTGTCCAGCATATCATCTTTCAACCTGGGAAAAGTCGTAAAATTAATGAATTTGAGTTACCAGTAATTTATGGTTTAATTAAAATAACCTTACCACGCCTCAGGTGACTCATGTGCTGTGATGAGATAGTTTGTAATACGAATTGAATGATTTTTTATAGCAATATCAAACGGGGTGTCGCCTTTGATGTCTTTGGTGCCATACAAGAAAGAAAGTTTCTCAGCCCATTCACTCGCCTGCTGAGATTCAGCAAGTAGCTTAACACAAGTCAAACTGTTTGTTCGGAACCCTAAGAGAAAACCACACGAGCTGTGATTACTTTTCTTTTAAATTAACTCTAAATTAGTTTTCAATTTCATTAATCATCTTACAAGCTTCGACAGCCCAATGCATTGCAGTTCGTCGTTGTGAGTCGAGTACGAAAACATCAGTCTTGTTATTTTCTAGTAAAATCTTCACTACTTTCTGATGAGATCTGTATGCGGCCATCATTAATGCTGTTTGTTGGGTATCATCCGATTTCGCATTTATTTCTTCCGCAGAGCAAAGATTTAGGAGGAGTTGCACACAATTTACTGCCTCATCAGTATCTCCTGAAAGAGAAAAGTACGTGAGTTGCATCTTCTAAAACAATAATTCTTTGTTGCTTCTCCAGTACCTGCACCAGCAGCAAGCATGAGTGGAGTGAGCCCTCGGCTGTCTCTTTTCGAGTGGTCAAATCCCTTGTTTAGTAAAAAGGATAACATTTTTGATGCCATGCTTTTAGCAGCAATATGCATCGCACTTTGGGAGCCTCCTTTGGGTCCACATGGCTCGTATGAAATTGTAACTGGAGAGGCAAGGAGGATACGGGCACACTCGATAGCAGACTCAGAGTTACCTGCGGCATTAATCAATTTTGAAATATATTATCATAATGAACATTGTTTTGTGATCGCTGCCTACTTTTAATTCCAGAAGGGAATGGATGTTCAATCGGAGACAAGAAATGAAAATAAATATTGACATATTGACAGCAAGCAAATAAATAGTTTCATCCTTAAATGGATTAGTAATGAAAAATAATGTCTGACATGAATACATGTTCGAGAATGCATTTAGTACACATTCTTTGCATTTTTGACTCATAATAAATCTCAAGCTTTAATTTGTAAAAATATTTGATAATACGAGCTTTCACGTTCATTTGCTTACAATTTGCCTTGATTTTAGCTAAAATTTCTTTTAAAAATAAGGATATATTTGAATATAATTACCTTTTGCACAAATATGGAGAGGAGACGCACCATCATGATCCTTTTGATTCGGATTAGCTCCGAAATTAAGGAGTAACTCAACTAACTTTGGTTGCTTTGAAGCTGCGGCATAATGTAAAGCGGATTTTCCTTTCGCATCAGGCACATTCACTAAAGGGTCTTTTCCCTCACAAAGAGGGTCGCTTTTATCCGTTTCAATAAGCAGGGTACAAATTTCGGGATTAACTAAAAATAAAGAATATTTTATTTCAGAACTTCATTTCACTTTCATTTGAAATTAAATAGTTTTAATTATACCTCCCAAAGTAGCATGATGAAGGGGAGTATATTTTGCATCATCTTGTCTCCTAGTCAAGGGCTCTTGTCCTGGAATAATTGTAGTAAGAAGGTCCTGAACCTTTTCCAAGTTTCCAAAATATGCAGCCCTATGAAGTGGGTACTTGCATTCCTGTACTGGCTCAGATTCCTTCACATCTCCCATTAAAATCTGGACACTCTCCCCATCTTTCTTATCTTCTTTCACTTGATTTTGTCCCATTTTGTAATTAAAATTTCACTTTCACGTTATTTTTTAAAAGAAAGTTTTCAGTTTATGGAATTTTTCCAGAAAGGGTTGAGATTCCATCCATCTAAAAAATTACGCATATATAATTAGAAGATGTAATCCTTAAAAATGGCAGCCAATCATATTTCAACTTTCAACAATGAAACTATGTATAAGAGAAGGTCCTAACAAAAAAAATCGCTCATAGATATAGTGCTTCCTATAGCTGAATATATATTTTATATAGACATTCTAGGGGAAGTGGTTGTGGGATGTGAATTGCAAGTGAATTGCAAGTGTAGGATGGCTTTAGCAAGGTGAAATATATACTTTATTTTTGCAGAAACATATATCCAAATGAACAAAAGAGATTCACTTTCACTCGTTCACTTAATATTTTTAGGTGTCCAGAAGTACTTTTAGGAATTAATCTATTTAATCCAATAATATGTGGCTTTCATATAAAAGGGAGCAGAAGTAGAAGAAAATTGGAAAATCGTAAATGCTATTGCTTTCCTATACCCAACTTACGTCGGAATTGGGAGTAAATTTTAATTAAGAGCTCCAATAAAATATTAAAATCCAATCGGCCAAATTCTCATTTACGATTCACTGCTATGATAGAAGTCAAAGCTCAAGACTGACAACTAACCAAGAAGGGGAAAGCTCAACCGACTTTTTCATTTCTTATCTTTCGTTAACCCATTTCATCTACATTTCTCCATATCCCATTCGCATTCATAAATATTTAAATTGAATGAATTAAACAATATCATTTAAGAAGGTATTCTTAAGGCTTGCTTCAATTATAATTTTTAACTCAAAAGTAAAAATTAGGTCAATAACACAATGTCAATATAATTAAACTTGAGAGATAATCAGCTAATGCCTAATAATTGGTCTTTTATTCCCACACGATTATTCTTATAATGACAAAAATTTTAAAAATACAAAAGTAACAATACACTTCTTACGCACCATTGTTCAACTTCACCGGAAGTACGCGTAGCTATAAATCTATAAACGCACAGGATTAACTTAACTTTACCTGATCATAAAATATTTTTACGATCATCCCCTACAACACTTTCCTCAGATATAAATATATTATTTACTGCACAACAGCAAATTTAGTTATTGTTTTACATTAGCAAATTACAAATAATTATAATCGGTACTACCAAGTACTTTTATGTAAATGGTAATTTACTTTAAAGGAAGGGGAAAGTGAGCACATGCAAAAGTTTCAGTTTCAGTTTCTAACTTTTGACTGACAACTGAAGAATGAGAACTTGCCCAAGCCAACCAACTAGTAAGAGTGTCCTTTTGTGGGAACTTTTTTCGCAGGGATGGCCAGTTCCTGTGGGAAAATGCATTTAAGTAGTGATCGAGTTAAGAAAAAAGCGAGGCTTAAGCGTAATATGACATTGTACACGCATGTAAGTTGACCGAAGCGAAATCCTTGCTTTGGGGTGGCTTAATACCAGTCCACTGCAGTAGTGTCTTGCACTCTTCATTACATTTTTTTTTTGCATTCGAGTATACAGTTGGTAGTGGGCGAGAAGCTAAGCGATGTTTCCTTCAACTTTTTAGCTGGGAAAAGCTTGAGTCACTGTCCCATGTCAGAGATAAAATGGAGAAATAGAGAAATTGAGTGGTTGTTTAAACACCATTTCATATAAATGGACATAAATTGGTTTAGTCCAATATTGAATTTAAGGGCGGGGGTGAAGTTCAGTTAACTTGATAAAGTATGACTCAATTCTAGAATGAGAAGTATTTGGAGATGAAACGAATTCAGAGTAATATTGTGACATGTTCTATGCTTTAAACATGCAGTTATTTGTGGAGACAAATTGCTAAAGTTGTGAGGATGTTACTCATCATCAATTCCACTCAAGCTCCATTGCATAAAGCATACGTATCGTATTAAAGCATAACATAATTTAAAGTAATCATCGGGAGATTTTCTGCTCCTAACTTCCGCTCTTTAAATGCATTTCACGACTTTTCATCCTGTACGAATCTCATTTCTGGTCGCTATTTACACGAGTGAAATTTTTGTGGAACCACCACTGTACATTTATAATGATGTTCATCATCACCGAAAACTTGCATCATTTCCCTAATATTCATTCCTCACGACGCCCATTGTATTGTAATGTCAAGTTCACAATAAGTAGGGGATAATAATGCAAAAGACCACGACTACTCCAGTCATTACTGCTGGTTCGAAATTCACTTTCTTTTTACCACATTATATGCATACTGATTGTGTGATCTTCACAAATACCGACACACACCGAGAGCAACCGCGTAATTTTCTGAATAAGGTAAAAAAAGAGTAAATATTTCCTTTTTTCATGAATTTGGTGAAAATAATAAATGCATAATGGATCTAGCTGAATAGTTTTGATGTGCCAGAATAAAAGAGAGCTCATTTCAGCTTCCGCTGTTATTGTTTTTGCTCATAAAAGGATTCATTCTCTGCTCATGTTCGTATCATCAGTCTATTCATTACGCGAGTTTATAATCTGCTTCCTTTGCAAAAATGATAGGAATTTGGAAAGCCAAAGCGTAGTTTCGTGTGCATTTTCCTTGCTGGAAAATCAGAATGTTTATTATGACTGACTGATCATGTAAATATTATGGTAGTTAAAATATCTATCAAGTTGCAGCTACTGTTCCAGTAATAATGAATTTCTCGCAGCGTCTTAACCAAATTGTTTATCTGAAACACGTGGAATGCTTTTCAGATTTATATGCGTTTTGCAAAGAAATAAAGCACACTTTTTTCAGCTTTTACCTTTTCTAGAAATCGCTTCAAGCAATCTTTCAGTAACAAAGGTAATGTTAAAATTCAAAAACTTTTAAAATCGCATATTTCCCTGACATGAGTCAAGTGTGAATATGGCTATTGTTATTGAATCTCTGTATGCCATTTTCAATGTTATATCCTTTTAAGGGAAGAAGGGCGATGTCCAGGAAAGGCGAGAGTCATATTAATGAGGGAGAATACAACATTTTGTAAAGCATTGTTATTCAATTTTGGTCAGTTGAATGTACCCCACCTACACAACTGCATCTCGAAAGGTTTCATTTCTGGTAAATGCAAAAGAAACCAGCAACAGCAACTCCTTTGCTTTCAAGCTCAAAAAGCTTTCCCAACTTTCGTAGTTTAAGAAAGAAGACTTTGTCAAATAATCTCATTCTTAAAAGTGCAGCAGCTCTGCATGAAGTCACTTTATTTTTCTAATGTTTTCGTTTAATCAATCCTAAATATTTATGAATCATGAGTTAACTCGGTTGATGATATTGCTTAATATCATTTATGGAAGAGGTTATCATAACATGACTTGGTGATATGATCTACTTTAAGAAGTTTTGTACACGATTGCATTTTGAACTTGAAATCGTGTTGTCTCATGCGTGCCCCAGTTAGATTGAGTTAGCATTGACATTTACAAAGCTGAAAATATCTGATTCTATTCTCCTTTTGAACTAAATGGGCAGCATTACAAATGCAATTCAAAAATCAATTTAACGGGCAGTTTGCAGTTGACCAGACATGACTTTTAAAACTTTGAAGCAAATCACATTAATTGCAAAAGCAATTTAATAGTTGATGCTTAAGTTTCGAATTTCCCACAAACCACACACATTCAACAATCATAGTCGCCACACAGTTTTACGACATATTTATGGCTGTTCTGCCTCCTTATTTTTGTACTCAAATCTGGATAACTTATTTCAGGTCAAAGATAAAACACTTAACTTGTTTATGCTATATGCTGACTTGAAACATGAGATGGAGAAGATTAGAAAATTCGTCACGCATAATGCGAGATAAAATTTCCCTTTCGAATAAGTCCAGAAAGTATAAAGTACAACCCAGCGTAAAATCTTTTGGGGACACAAAACTGAGAAACTGAAACAGAGCTGAAATGAGTTTGGTCAGAGAGAGTAAAGCATCAACATAAATTTCATGGCAGAATGACAGCAGTTATTTCATTTTCACTAAAAAATTATACACCTTTCTATGTAATGTGTGAAATTCAAACGGATGTCAAAGGTCAAAAAAGGCTTGCAGGGCAGATGCATTGTTATGAAATTGAACGGAGCTCTTATACATCTAGAGTAAGCTATTCTCTGTTTTGCCAAGCAAAGTATGAAAAGACTTGTGTATTGTTTTGAGGAGCCACGTTATTTAGATTTTATTGCTTCAAACACCCCATTGTTTTCTCTTCAGATTTCAATCTCCGATCTCTGTGAAAATACAGTGTTTTGCGGTCAGAACAAGTGTGATCTCAAATTATTGAAATTAGATGTATTTAAAAATATTTTAATGATTAACATTCATGCCCAATAAAAATAAAACCGGTCAGTCCATTATAAATTAAACGATAGGTTCCATAATGGCTTTCGTACTATCACAAAATGCACGCTTTTTGCACTGTTTCATATCAACTAATTTAATCGCTTGTATTTTCCCGTTTTTATTATGCATGTAAAAGCGGCTTTTCGCACATCAACAAGAGCTCTCTAAGCAAATGTGAATACGTCATTTTCCACATTTTTTACTGACAAGGCTTTGGGCGCTTTTGCAGCCTTATTTTGTCAACACGACAGTGTGATGACTGGAAGACAATTTAGGTTTTGCCTGTCAGGCATCATAGAAAAAGTAAGATAAATCATACATAAATTGCTAAACGGAGAAAGATTGCTTTCCTTTAAAAGTAATCTAATTACGATTCCGCTCTTCGTTGACAAAGACTAATGACTTACGATACGGGAAAAAGGATTCAATAGGATGAAATGACATGAATATGAAGAGGAAAATAATCGGCCATTGAGAATGTAAAAATGCTCTGTTGAAAGTCTTGCAAACTAACACATTTCTGTAAGCTTGCGTCAACCATTTAAGGTGATAAAAACAAGAACAGTGCTAATATGAATATTCATGACGAGCTTTCCTTGTTTGTATCTAAACTCTGACCTTATTAAAACAGACGTTTGAATTATTTATTTCATTCGATTCTGTCATTTAAAATTATTTGTATAAAAGAAAGCTATTGTTATAAACACTGTTCATCTTCTTATACCGACCACTAAACTGAATTTTCTTCCCACGGTTTTCATCGCTTGTAAATTCCAAGATTTACAGTGCTAATTATGTCTTTAGAAAAGCCCGATAAAAGAGAATTGCAATGTTCTTATTGTGATTTAAACGGTTTCTACTAATCTTGACAAATTCCTTTTTAAAGTGATACGATAAGAGGGGGAAAGAATGCTACTCTTAAAGTTTCAAGATTATTATTCGCCTTTTTCAAGTTTGTCTTCTTCAAAGAGGAAAACGGTGACTCACACCTCCTCTTTAAATCCTCTCTGTAATTTATTCGTTAAAGGCAGATTTACTCCTTTCAAGTTTGTCTTCTTCAAAGAGGAAAACGGTGACTCACACCTCCTCTTTAAATCCTCACTGTAATTTATTCGTTAAAGGCAGATTTACTCCTTGTTAATGCTAATATGTTATACAAGCAGCGCATTATGTTCATTACTTGCTGCTATTAAGAAGTTGTTTCGGTAATCAGCATTATCAGAGAGCCGCCAACGAGTAGAAGTTAAATGGTTAAATCCGTGTTTTGTAAGATACTTACAACGAACAAAAAGCTTTAGACTTGTCAATATTCCAAGCAAAAAGTCGGAACGGAAAATGCGTAATTACAACAAGTGCACCTTCCTTCCAACTTGATACTTCTAGCATCATAGCATATATGTAAGAATTTGCTCCAGTTCATTTAAATTGCGCGTAGCAAAATGCACAATATTATTAAACTTGTAAGCAATTTTCCGTTTTAATTTTCAATGTTAGAAATGAGGAAAAATAGCAGACTCTTATTTACAAAAGCTTCGACGTGATGCCTATTTTTTAAATCTTTAAGATGACTTGCAATTCTCAGAAAGAAATTCCTGTTGCTTGTACAGTTCATCGTTCTATTCACAATGAAATTAGAAGCACATGCAATTAAAACTGAGGCATTCATCTTTCAACAATAATTTATTTCTCATTTAATCAAAAGCATGTCATGTGTAAAAGAACACTAGTATTGATCATGTAAAAAGCTCCAAGTCATCCTCAGCAATGGAGACTCAACTAAAATACTTGCAGTTATGCACACTGCTGTGTTTTATGTGAGAATGAAAATGAGTTGCGTTGAATTCAAAAGTGTAACTGCTCCCTCATACTAATTAGCCTAAAACAATGCTCCTACATGATTGATTATGTAATGTGGAGAGGTAATATTTAGGAATGTGAATGTCATTGAATCATTCTTACTTAAAAAAGTCATGCGATTGAGCCTGACAGTCGCAAGCAAAGTGCAGAACTTTTGATTCCTAATCACAAAATCAATATAACTTAATGCTATGGAACGACACGATAAAATGGTCGTATAAAACAGAAGAATATTTGAACATGCATAACATCCTCAAGGGACACTACAAAGGCCACCAAGAGGAAGGGTGAGAAATTCTTCGTGACTCAAGTTCTCATCACGACTAATCTGAAGATAACGAGGAGGCTTGCCTTTGAGCATTACTTCTTGTACAACTACTGAACAGTGAGCACTCTACTATTCTTCATGCCATGGCCAAAAGACAAAGCCGAACTCATGAGCTGCATTATCATCACTGTCCATTGTTATTCCCTACCCATATATCACCTTTCTCACGCGCTTCTAGCTGGAAAACTGCTCATTTCCTAAAAATTTCAAATAAAAGTATGAATTTTATTACTTTATAGTGGATATAGCTCGTCTAATGGTATACATTATTGAGCTGGGAATGATCACGGTTCAATGGCAAAGACGTGAATCCAACGGCAGCATCAGCGGAATATTCTCTTCCTCTTTTTAACTGGATAATCAAAGACACGATTTCACGATCTCAAAGACGAGCCAACCAGACATTGCCTCTTGGCCCTTTAGCTTCTTTGATCAAGTTGATTATCATCTTCATTTTCTAATTCAGCCTGCCACATTTATAATGCTGCGGAGCTTTGGAGGGAGTACTCACTCATTACTTGTGTAATTTGCTGCTGGGACGTGATCAGAAAATGTGAAGGAGAAGGTAAAGGAATTTGGAAAATGTGTGACAATAATGAACTTCTAAGCAAAAAATTCGAAGCTTTAGATTTTTCCATAATATAAATACTAATATTTTATAAGGTTTTGGATTCTCTGCTCTTCCTAAATAATATGTTTGCCTTTTCTAATTTATTTGCTAAGATTATTCACATAATTTTGGCCTAAATGATTTAAACCTTTTGGAAACACTTAAAAATATGAATATTTATTAGATATTTATCGACAAAAATTGTTCATTTTACTTACTTTTAACTTTCACTATGTGCCACTTTACACAAGATTTCACGAATGCACGTAAATATAAATGAAGATTAATGACTATTTAATTTTTATTCTATCAATATTTAACCACGCATAAACTTTCTAGGCTAAAAGTATTTAGAAATAGCAACTTTTTACAGTCCACTTTTTAACTGCACTTTATACGCAGAAATGTAGATATGTAAATATATTTTATATATGAACTGGGATCAAACAATATATTTTTGTCGATATATTTGGTATATTTTTGCTTAATAATATAAATTATAGTAATCGCAGAGATGGGATGAAATTTACTTTGTTTAACCTTAATTGGTTTCTAAAAAATATTCAATAAATCAATAGAGCAATATTAAATAGCACAATAATACAAAAAATCTAAACGATTCACTGAAAAATACAAAATAATCAAAATCTAACTTTCACTTCGAGATTTTCGCTTGAAAACAGTATGAATTGTATTCTGTTGGCTCTGCTTTAGATATAAAAAGTCAAGTCTATTCGACTAGACTGGAGACACTCGCATATACCTGATAACATCTGCATTTGTTTAAACAAGGATTAGATTACGGAGAAAGCTGAATATGTCACTTTATCTCCCTATTATTTAAATATGAATGTGCTATGGCTGCTCTATATAGTTTGGAAGTGAAGCGAAACCTCATCTCAAGAAGGCGACTTATGGCAGAATGAACGGGAAAATATGTAATCCCCTTTGCTCGCTTATTCCGAGTTGTGCGATACCCTTCAAGTAGCTTTCTTACTTAAATCCATGGAACGTGTACATAATCCTAAGGAGAAAGTTGGTCTCCATCCCTTTGCGCGGAATGCTTAGGTTATGCTTGACTGGGATGGAGAAAGTTAGGAAAATTGGATACAAAAGCAATTTTATTAACAAAGCGCTAACAAACATTTGCAGCTGAAACTTTCCAGAGCATAAGCAAGTAAATGGCTTATATCAACTAGACTACTTACCATATCGCAAGGCAGTTTATTCTACCCATCATTTGTATTACTTTATTTAGTACAAGCAAAACTTTTAGAAATGAAATAGACGTAGCTACAAGTAAACATTCAATATTCAGGATTTTGTAACTATTTACAACATGACAGGAGTCTAATTTTAAGCAATAGATCAACCCAACCCATAAGTGGAAAGTTGCATGTTGCATTTAACAGCTCTTGTCAACGCACAATTGGAATATTTGGAATACTAAAAAATGTTTTATTTCAAAGTGAAAAGTCTTTGGTATGCTTCCTCTTTCAGAATAATGCGTGCGTACGCTTGGATATTTTGAATGCATGCCAAAAATCAGTAGAAAGTTGGAGCTCGGATATCCATTCATTTTAATACGCTTTGTAAGAATTGTTATCGCTTTTTCTAATGCTTACACAGAGTCTGTTTGTTGACTCATTATCTAGATTGCCTTTACACTTCATTGCTCGTAGTCTATTTCCGCTGTAATAATAAACTCTAACAAATGCACAGAAAAAGGCAACCACTTTCATTTCTTTCTCTTGCATTTGCTTCTCGTGATTTATCATGAGTGTAAGTGCATTGCTGACGCTAACAAGGTGAAAGGCAGGAGGCACTGCAAGTGAAAAGTAGCTTTGTTAGAGAGAGCAGAGGGGATGGAGTTTGCCTATTTTTAAAGTTCCTTTCTCAATGAACTTGGTTAGCGGTAGTCACCAATATCTTTGGAAAATCCTTTCAAGATAAAATGCAAGTGTACAAATAGTCGATCTACTGGTTTGCTTACTTATGTTAGATAAAAAGGAAATACTCCATGCAAAATATTCTCGATTACATCTTGGACTTGATTAGCGTAACGCATGTAACAAAGTTTCGTATGAGTGCACATAATTTGCATAACAATGAAGCAAAAAACTCTAGATTTATGTATTTTGGCAACAAACTCACTTTCCAAGCTCCAAGCGTATTGCTTCCATTTCCTTTCATACTAAATCCACTTTCATATACTTTCATCTTTCATATTCGGCATATCTTAACTTTTTTATTTTCAGCACAACTTATTGGCGATCATAAAGTTGTCCCACTTACTTCATAATAGATCTTATTGACTTGAATGTAGAGATTTTATCGTACTAAAAATGTACAAAATGAAATATGTATGAAAATTGAGCTTTTAATTGGTATATTCGTTTAATATTTCAACACAGCATCTTAGCTTTATTCACGCATGACGGTTTTAATAATAGGCAATTAATCGTCTATTTAATCTGATCAGTTGAGATTTGCAATTGATTTGGTTGGGTTCATACAAAGCAGACGTAGTTTCATAAGCGATGGCCAGATTGGAATCTTTACATCGTTCCACTACCATAGAAGAAGATAGAAGTCCTCCATCAAGTCCTCATACAATAGGTCGTGGTCCTAGGTCAGTGTCATGGGGCCTTCATAGTCCTAGACCTGCAGCAGAGATTCGAATGGAAGGAAGTCAGCAGGTAGACATTTTCTTCCAACAAACTCATTAAGATATGTAAACTGGCCAAAATCTTTTCCAGCACGCCGAAAGTACCAATCAGATTGATTTTCAAACAACAAAATTGACCAATTCTCCAGAGTTTTTGGATTGGAAACGGTCTTCACTTGAGTAAAGCCAAGCTTTCGATCATTACAGAGATGGCAGCGGTTATGGCAGGATTCTCAGTTGTAACAAGTTTTAGACAAATCTTTCAAAAATACTATCAAATAAAATACTTGGCTAACGTTTACAGGTTGCAACTGTGGAATTACAAATTAACGATGATGCCGAACCCATTCTTCTAACTGCTTTCACCGTTACAACAGCACTACTAGTTTGCACAACAATGCTGGCAATCATGATTTCAACATGCATCTTGCCCCATATCCAAGTAGTTGCTGAAATGAGTCCGGACACAAAGGCTAGCGAGTCACCCCATGACTCACTGATGTGGTATATTGACTTATCATGGGTGCTTATCAACACTTTCTCCATCTTTCTCTTTACGTTAGACGTGATCATTTTGTGTTGGATCAAATTTACTTATTTTTCTGGTAAGTTTAAAGCAAATTAACTTGTTGGTGGGTATTTAATTATTTCTTTTAATTGTTCAGAAACCGCAAGTTGGTGCGCCACCGTCATATTAAGCTTTGTATTAATCGGGGTCACATGCTTTGGAGTCGTGTTCTTCCGAAAAATTGTGAAACACCAGCATGGCATTTCAGATCAGAAATATCAAGAGCTGGAAGAATTAAAAAGACAATTGGATGCTTCTGCAACAATCTTGAATGTTTAAATTATTTATTTAACGTTTTTAATGAACAAATAAACTAATTTATTTATTTACAATGCAACAAACGCCTTGAACAGTGCCTTTGCTATTTTCCTAAAGAATTTCAGCACGCTCAATCTTTTAATTGTAAATATTTTATGATAAGAGATCTTCATTGGTCTGCATTGATTTTCTGAACTTAGACATAACTTTGTGATCTTCACCCCAATCATGATACTTCCACGAATTAATTGCTCTCTGACTATACAGATTCATATATCCAGCTAATTCCAAACAAAATCCCCATATAACAATTCCAAAGAGAGCCCACCCACCCACCAAGTGCTTAACAATTGGCTCCATTTTTTCATGATATTTGATCAAATTTGCCCCACAAAATACGACCATTTTTACTATTAACCAGTCCATCGGGTATAGAAGAACGGCCCCAATTTCCAAATTTATAATGCTGAGTATTTCCATGCTCCTATGAGCAATTCGGATATTATGTCCAGTTCTAAGGGTATCCAGTGTCCTGTACTTGTGATCACGGATGCCACAGCGAAGGTCTTCAGCTATAATATGAACTGCATGAATAGACGTTGAGACCATCAGGCACGCTGAAATCCCTAAGTTGATCGAGGTCACCGAGAAAATGGAGAAATGCATCCAGAGGCTCCATATCGCAAGGGGCAAGCAATAATATTCTTTTGGAATGTAATATTCCAGGTAGAAAGGCGACTCCCTTGAGTACAGGAGAAAGTGAGTAAATTCCAGAATCGCAAGTAGGCAACACCCAAACCGGATACATACCAAGAAGACATCTAGACGCTTATTGATTTTGCAAGTGTTTGGATTATATTTGTGCATGAATTGATCTGAAATTAATGAAATCTTTATTATTATTCTTAAATGTTTTAAAATTATCTTATCACTAATTACCCTTGTATTGATCAAAGAATACAACATAAGCATTGAACATGTAGCACATCAACTGTGGGTGGAGGGCAAAAGAGCCTACGCAAATGCACCAAATTGAGGTAAGTACCCAGCCAAGGTATGCGTGATTGAATTGGTTGAAGTCATCGACATGTTTGAAATATACCATCATTCCAACCAGGAGAAGATTGTTGAAAATTAGAAATATGAATACTCGATTGCAGCGTTTCTGAGCTCTGTATGTGGTGTACATACGCTTATGTTTAAGGTCAAGTTTGAACGGAGTCGCACCCAAGGGGCATGCGACGTAATTAATCCAAAAGTATAAAGTTTGGAAATATCTGTCACTCAACATTTTGAAAAATGTTTGTGATATTGCAGGTGGGAATAGAAAGAAAAAGAAATAAAGTGAAAGTATCGTTTAGAGTTCAAGTTGTCTATTGAAATGTAAAATCAAACATGGAATAGAGCCTTTTGAATTTATCTACCTAAAAATAAATCAATCCAAATAATAATAGCATTTTCCAAGTTTGCCTTCATAGAACAAAGTATGGATGCACTACCACGCTAATACCGCAACTGAATACTAATATGATTTTTCCTTAAATGCTGCCCACAAAAATATTGGCTATGAATATTTTATTGCATGAATATTATACCTGACATTCACTTAAGTACACAATGTCAAGAAAAGTAAAAATAGGTATTAAACATAAACGAAGTATACGACTTTCACCGACAGCATTTTCTCCTGCTTTCACTCTGAGCAGATTATAGATTTTTTCTAAAACTTATTCTTTTCTATGCTGAAGAACTATGCAAATTGGACAAATGAGTATTTTTATGCTTAATTTATTTTATTTTATACCAATAATATTCAAACATGAACAAACATGTCAGGAGAAAGTCAACACATAATAATATCTAAAATAGCTGGGGTCATAATTTTAATACTACGAATATTATTTTACAAACAATTACTATAAGTCTTACGCTAAAATACCATGCTTATCTGCAAATTGTCTAGTCTTGGGCAGAATGAAGCATAAAAAACGCACACTTGAACAATAATAATCATGATTGGATGGAAGTTAAAACTATTACAATTAATGCATGCAATTACAAAATGTACGATTGTAAAACTACACTAAAACTATCTTACTCTAAACTATTTTAGTAATAAATCCACGATAAGACATCAAAATAGACGAATCAATTTTCAAACATGCAGTTATTAATTTTAATGAGAACGTTAATTAATACATTTGATTTTAACAAATTCTGAATAACGTCAGCACTTTAGATTGTTCCATGGATTTCAGGTTTCTACAAATAATGTAAAGGAAATACTAAATTATGGTTAGGTTGACATTATACATTATACACATTGGCCCCTGTATATTCGCTTGCTTCAATTCTAAACATTTTTCGTGCCTAGTATATGTCCCAGTAAGTTTCGGAGGATTTGCTCATCCTTAATGATGGGGTCAAACGTATTCAAAATGTGTAACTCTTCGGTCCAGTCGTCGATGACGTTTCGAATTGCCTTGTTCAAAGATTCCCAGTCATCGGTAACAGCGTCTTCCGTTTTCTGATCATCCAGGTCCAGCTTCAATGACTTTCGGGCTTCACATAATGCATCCATATCATTTTCACAACAGGGGAGGGCCGCAAGCAACTCTTTACCAATCAGGTTTCCCAACAAGCTATGGTCATACTTTTCAATTGGAAAAGCTGGTCGAATTAAATGTTCGAATCCAGGAGGAGGTCTTGTTGGACACAGAGATTCAACACAGGCACAGTTCAAGACTACATTGTTAGCACTAAGCACATTCACTAAGGTTGAAGATTCATTTTCCGATTCAGAATCCACGCGGTCCATACTCATGCTGTTCATGTTCTTGGTAATCGATTTTGCTTTTTTGCCATTGTTGGCAACAAGACTTCCGGAGCTCTTCTTCTTCTTTCCAGCAACAAGTAGTTTGGGTTGACGATCACGTAACTTTGTGGTTGATTTGGATGCTTTGATTTTGATCAACTTTTCTGGCGGCGACGCACATCTAGTCTTGATCGAACTTCTCATTGAAGAGTCTCCAGAGTTTCGTAGTTTCCTTGCTTCAGATTCCTGCGAGGTCGAAGTCTCCTGCTCGTTGGATCTATCCAAGCGGTTCTTTAGTTCCAACGGTTTACTTTTCGATTCAGCATCGGAATTCTTGGATTTGTCGGGTCCATCAGAGTATGAGGAAGCTTCCGAAGTACTTTCATTTGTAGATTGCATAGAGACCTGTTGAGGTTGTTGATTACTTGCTTGTTGAATACTGCTGCCTTGTGGAGGTGGTGCCATGTGAAGGCATTGAGGATGACAAGCTGAAGAGTGCACGTGATTATTCTGCTGTGGAATAGGTTGACCGGTTCTACTCATGTAATTTTGAAGTCGCGAATTTTGGTGCGGGGGTGAGTAGACGACTCCACGGGGGTGGTTAATCAACACTCCTTGTTCTTGAACACTACTGCTGCTTGTGGACCCATTTGGGTGGGAATGCACCAGTCCGTGCTGCTGTTGAATGTACTGTGTATACTGATGATACGCGTTTTGGTACAAAGCTGCCTGGTTTGTATTCATAACTTTTGAATACGAAGTTCCATACGATCCTCCCGAACTTACCGGGATAGCAGTACGCTGTTGTTGGACATATTGTGCGGTTGAATGTGCGTTAGTGATTGGCACTGCATGCCCAAGATGGTTATGATGGTGTTGACTGTATTCCACCCGACTTACATTTGCAGACATCCCTCCACCGCTGGTCACAGCTTGAGCTTGAGCATAATAGTTGGAAGTTGAAGTTGGACCAGGATGTGGATAAGGATAACCCACGGGGTTTGCTGAGTAATGGTTCATCACAGCAGATCTTATCTGTTGGACACCAGCTACTGACGGCGTTCCAGGCATCATTCTATCCATGTGGTGATGACCAACTGCTCCTGATACGGCAGCAACATACGAAGGATTTTGGTGATGAGGATGTGGATGACATCCTGGAATAGAGCCTGGATGATGATAATGATGGTGGTGCTGATGAACCGTTCCGAAACGCCATCATTGCATGTGGCTGCTGCTGTTGCTGTACATACGAAGCCGGGTATAGACGACCATGCGATGACTGCTGGCAATGACCATTCGCCACAGGTACGGGAACCGGAACTCCTTCGTACATTCCACACTGACCATTATGACATACAGTCATCTTTTGCATCTCATCAGGGCTTCTCGGCCGCTGCATATCCGAAGCTGCTGGTCCCCAAGCTGGTGGCCTAGATCCATTTTCTGATTGTCCATTCTGGCTGTTCTGTGATGCTTCCATGGGCGTCTGCTACAAACCAAAATTAATCCAAATTAGACCAAAATTAACTTGACATCACCACAACCCCTTAACACTTACATTAATAATCTGAGACTGGAATCCAAAATATGGTTGAAGCGTTTGCCCTCTTTTTCCAAAAGTCCTGGATTTTCACCAAGTTTTAACGAACACAACAAATCTGTTCCCTTTTTCTTTTGACCAGCTGACTTCTTATTATNCGTCTGCTACAAACCAAAATTAATCCAAATTAGACCAAAATTAACTTGACATCACCACAACCTCTTAACACTTACAATAATAATCTGAGACTGGAATCCAAAATAGGTTGAAGCGTTTGCCCTCTTTTCCAAAAGTCCTGGATTTTCACCAAGTTTTAACGAACACAACAAATCTGTTCCCTTTTTCTTTTGACCAGCTGACTTCTTATTATGTTTTCTCTTTCAAATTTTTTCTTCATTAATCCAAGTCTTAAAATAAAGTATTTTAAATACCTAAGATTTTGCTAAATACTAACTAAATTGTATAAGTTTAAATAGTTTAAAATTCAGTACTCAAAGTCAGTAAAAGGGAGCAGGGAAAATAAAAATGCTAAAAAATTATTGTGGTTTTTGGCACGTCCACTTTTTTTGACCATGACGTAATAAACCGCGTGTTTGGTAAACGTCGCGAATATTTTGGATGAGTCGTTGAAAACTATCGTCTCGGCAATCGAATGGAATTTTCCACTCGGGCAACCTCCACTCATATCAGTCGAGGTATTTACTACTAGTAGTGAGAGGTTTGGTGTGAACTTTGACATGCTCCCTATCAATTTATTTAAATTAATGAAAATTAAGGAATGCGCTAAATAAATAGTGAAGGTGAAAGCATAACAAAAGCATTCAAGAAAAAGCAGGACAGGGGACGCGTTCGGTCTTGAATGAAAAGCAACAAAGACACGTGCGCGTGGGCTTTTCAGGCTTTGCCGAAGTTTTCGGCCTGCATCTTTCCATTTCATTTCATCACATCCAAACAAGCACGAAATCCAAACTATCATCTGTTCATAAACAAAAAACGTCTGAGAGTGAAATTCATAAAAGTAGTTTCATGAGTAATTAATCATAATAGTTAATTATCTGAAGCAATTGAAATGAGCTTCAGACGTCCTGCCGGAAATGCCGGGGGAGGGATGAAGAAGATTAGTTTTGGTAAAATTTCTTTGGCATCACCAGCAGTTGCAGCTTCATCTGGACCTGAGGAAAAGGAAAAGGCACCTGATGTGGAGGGCGGAGGGTTAAGTGGTGATGGGGGAGGGGGCTTCGGTTCATTCTCTTGGGAGGGTAAAGCTGGTGGAGCAGGTGAAGAGAAACGAGAGGAGGAGGATGAAGCCGATGCAGAAATGAGGAAGATGATGGGTTTCAGTGACTTTGGAACATCGAAGAAGTTCCGGTTCCCGTACCTGTGGCGAATGGTCATTGCCAGCAGTCATCGCATGGTCGTCTATACCCGGCTTCGTATGTACAGCAACAGCAGCAGCCACATGCAATTTCAGTGACTTTGGAACATCGAAGAAGTTTGACCAGCAGAAGTCTGCGAAGAAGTTCAATGTGAAGGAATTAATGGAGCAAATTAAGAGCTCCAAGCGGAAGCAAGCAACGTCAGAAACTGATACGAAGATTGAGGTGGATATGGAGGGAGTGAAGTTGGATGAGTATGGGTCAAAGAGGGAGGAAGGGGAAAAGGTATGAAGAGTATTGGAACACGAAAGGAGCTCCAAATGTATTGATTTTTATTGTGTTTACAATTACAGAAGGAGAGCAGTGATGAAGAAAGTGATGACGAGGTTATTGGTCCGATGCCGCCGCCACCGGAAAAGAAGAAAGTACCGAGTAAGAAGAAAGGTTCTGATAGCGACGACAGTAGCAGTGACAGTGATGATGACCCTGACAGTGACCTGAGCGACTCTGATGAGGAAGAGGATAAAACGAGACTTTTTCCCCTCACCGAGACACTAAAACTGGAACATGGAAATCAGCCAGTAACAGCATTGTCGGTTGATCCTCCTGGTGGACGATTTGCAACTGGGTCACTAGATTATGAAATTAAATTGTGGGATTTCACAGGTCTGAAAGGTAGACACGCATTTCGTGCAATGAGACCTTGTGAGTGTCATCCTATTAGACATTTAAGTTATTCTTCGAGTGGAGATGCGTTGTTGGTTGTTTCTGGAAATGCTCAGGTACTGTTTAAATAAAAGAAGCCAAAGGATTTTGAAATGTGAATACTCAATTAAGAATATAATTTTCCGGTTTACAGGCAAAAGTTGTGGACAGAGATGGGTCCGAACTTCTGGAGTGTGCCAAGGGTGATCAATATATTGTGGATATGGCAAAAACAAAAGGACACGTCGCAGCTTTGACTGGAGGACAGTTTAACCCGAAGCAGAGGGAGTCATTTCTTACGTGTTCCGATGATGGGTGAGTTAAATATTAAAGTTACTCGTAGATGACTTTAAAGTAATTTAGATTGTGCAATTGCTAAAATTGAAACCTAACTTTTATAAAATATTTGGAATTTTCAGAACCGTGAGAGTTTGGGATGTAAACAATCCCAGAAACCACAAAACCGCTGTCAAACTTCGGAATAGCACTGGTCGAAAGAGTAAAGCAACTGCTTGTTGCTTTTCCCGAGATGGTCAGTGTTTTATGGGCGCAGGAGTTGATGGAAATATTTTTATGTGGGATACGAGGCGGCCACTGGTCTTACCTACAGCCACAATTAAAAATGCACATGCACCACACACAGATATATTTTGTGTTACCTATTCCAACTCTGGTCTGCAAGTCGCTTCGAGGGGAGAAGATGCAACAGTAAATATTTGGGATACCCGTAATTGGAAACAAACACTTTGGAAATCCAATGAGCATTCGGCAAAATACGCAACGTAAGATTAAAATAATGGAAAATTACAGTTCAAGTTTCAATTTCAAAACGTCAAACCCAAAATGTAATTTGTGATTACTCTCTTCTTTCAGCACTGACCTGTCGTTTAGTCCTGACGATCGTCACGTTTTAATCCCATCTCTACCACCAGGAATAACTGGCAGAGATAAAAACGAAGTTATTACTCATTCCACTCTACATTTTCTCTCAACTCAAGACTTCACATACACAAAGCAAATGGATTTTGCCAACGAAATAATTATCAGGACTGCTTGGCATCACAGAATAAATCAAATATTTCTCACCTCGTCAACTGGATCCTTCTCTATCCTGTACGACGTGCACAAATCTAATCGGGGTGCGCTGGTGGTACATGGCTCGAAACCCAAGAAGCAAAGGGCTTCAGCAATGACCGAAGACTTCTCCGGAAAGATTATTATTACTCCCAGCGCTCTTCCCATGTTCAAGGGCGACAAGCCGAGGAACCCGAAGCGAGAGGAAATTAAAGCCAGGTGAATAAACGAATCTGCAAAAAAGCTCTATATTGTAATCACATTTGAACGTTAATTATTTTTGATTTTGGCTTTTAGAATGGATCCAGTAAAATCCAGAAGGCCCGATT
>JAHZMU010000329.1:0-12712 GCA_027743725.1 Rambutsinella grinnellia | reverse complement strand
TATCAGAGGAGATATGGTCAGGAGAAATTGAGGTTTCAGCGGAAGAGAATGGAAAGGACAAGAAACGCAAATGGCCTTGTAAGCTCGAGTTGCAAAGGCCTTCAAAATCTTAAAATTTGATGCTATGAATAAAACCGAAAAACATTAAATTGGCTTGAAGTATTCTGTTTAATTAGAAACACGAGGAGACCATATTACTTTAAGACATTTGAATACATAACTTTCTCCATGACATCTATTTGATAACATCTTTAGTGCTAATGATTTTGCAGCAAGTCTCAAATTATATGAGACTCTGTGTGTGCATTGCTCTGACACGCTCCCAATTGTTCATTACCTATGGAATGAAATGGTGAGTTTGTCGTTGGCGTAAAAGCCGGATGTGGATTAGCCCTGTCCGTAGTTTCCGTCGGATTCGAGTTACCTTCTTGGTTTGTGGCAACTAACAAAAATATGTCTTGCACAAACTATGTCTTTTTAAATTAGAAAATATTGTTTTAAAGTATTACGATATCGCTGGCGACGCTGACGAGATCTCTTAGATTTCATCCAGCAATATATTAAACCGCACAAGCTGATTATTCCACTAGTTCCGGACACTCCTCCAACGATACTGTAAACCACGAGTGGGTTGCTAATACTAAAAAAGGAATATAGCCAGAGAAATATAAATTTCATAATAATTAAAAAATTTAAAGCAGGTTTTACGAAAATCTCTTCCAGCATTTGCATTCACGGTTGATATTGACACAATCCAAATATTCATTTGGGTGTTCCTGACATGGCCTTGAAATGAAATTAACGTTTATACTTTTTAAGTGTCAAGTTTATTAAATTAAGAATATTTTTCTTACTCAAAACACCAAATATCACACGTGGCTTCCTTTGCATTTTCTTTCGTTGTTGTACTATTAGGAGTAGAATTTGTATTTTGAGTGTTGATTAATTCAGCAAATGTCGATGCTATAAATGTACAAAAAATGCAGAAAAACAAATCCATTTCTTAGCTTTAAATGAAAAGAATTTGAAATGCTTGTCGGGAATAATTTCGCTTTTTAAAACTAAGCAGTGAACTTGAAACTAAGAGCTATATTTTATCTGCCCTATTGAAAGTATGTATGTATGTACTTATCGATTTCCTTTAAAGTGTTTTATGAAACACTATGAAATGAAACGAAGCTCATCAATTATTAAACTTTTACACAAGTTCGATTAATTTTTTTAAAATTAAATAATACTTTATTTCCAGCAAATAGAAATATCTTTAGAAATACTTCTTTAATCTTTAACTTCCTTTATGTGAGCTACATATCATCTTTGTTTGACTGCTGGTGAAAGCGTTTCCTGATTTCCATAAATATTTTATGAGGGAATGGGATAATACTTATATTTGTGAATTTGCCTAATTGATGATAAGTTATCATAACGTATTTTGACATTAGTGAAATTATCAGTTGTTACTTTATCTTTGCAAACCATATCTTTATCTGCCTAATTAATATTAAAACCGTAAGAAAATTATTGAAAATAGTTTTGGCAATTTGTCACATTTCAAACATAAATGTCAGAAATCAATCATAAAGTATCAGAACTAAAGTTGTCAAATATGCATTCAAGATAACAAATCAAAAAATCATTTTTTTGAATGATCGATTACAATTAAATGATGATCATTTCAACTAAATACATCATTGATTACACGCGCGCAATGAAGTAAAAATTATATTTATTAAAAAGATTTGAGATCATGGAGCATTCCCTTAAATTTGCTTTTATAATAGCTAATTTCATAGCTTTAATCTGCTGCCAAGAATCCTATCATGTTGATGTTATAGAAGACATTGAGGATGACGCAAGGTGGTTGTTGGATTGTGCTAATGGATACGCTCTTCGTGTAACAGATTATGCAGCTAATTGCGAAGTAGGTGGCATAAATATTCCGCGTGACGAACCCTCCGATCAAGTGGGACTATGGACTTCCTGCGATGCTGCTACTTTAAGCCCTTGTATTATAACATATCAAGTGCAAGAAGGTGATACAACTTTTGCCTTAAGAATAAATCAACAAGGCGGTGTAGAAACGGAAGTCCTTTATGATAATAATCAATTTGCGGGAGTTATTAGTGGAGACGGCTGGATAGACACTGAGTGGGAATTAACTGGACGTGAAACGGTACATACTAAACGATAAACTAGATTTATACATCAGTTGAGTTTCAAATTCTACTGCTATTTAATACTTTTCAGATAACTGTTAAATTGGTTCACTATTTGGAAGATTATTTTGCAGTGCTAGACAGGATAGCAATAAACGATGCATTGCCACCACTCCCTACACTCCCAACAACGCCGGAGCCTACAACGGCAGAACCTACCACACCTCCAACAACTGAAGAACCCACTACTGCAGCTTCTCCTGAAACAACAACGGAGGGTGTAGAAGAATCAACGACAGAGCATTCCAGAACGACAACCACCCCACGTCCTCCACATCTCTGTGCGATTGACGATCCAATGGTGATGTTGTAATTGGTAATTTCTTACGATCAACTCATACTAATTGAATTACAAATTTCAGGAACCACCAAACGACCAGTGTGATCCGGATGAAACAATTCCAACATATTTGCCTTACCCTTATGATTGCGCAAAATATTTCCAGTGTGCCAAGTATGTTAGATTATCAAGTAGTTTACTAACTCTTATTGACATGGTCAACTCTGATTATACTTTACTCGTTTCAGTGGTATGGCCGTTTGTCAGAGATGTCCGAATACAACTATTTGGTCTCAGGAAGATACTGTTTGCGTCCGAAATGGAACTATCCCATGCGATCCTCCAACGACCACGCCAAGTCAACTTGTCGTCAATGAATATAGCATTATAAATTTCATCAAGAAGTATTTCTCGAATACAACTATTTGGTCTCAGGAAGATACTGTTTGCGTCCGAAATGGAACTATCCCATGCGATCCTCCAACGACCACGCCAAGTCAACTTGTCGTCAATGAATATAGCATTATAAACTTCATCAAGAAGTATTTCGTTTAGAAATAAAATGTTTAATTATTATTAATCGAATAATATTATGCTCTATTAGAGCAGCTCTAAACCTTGTATGGTTGCATAAAAGTCTTATTTTTTAGAATCTACAATTGTATCATTGAAAATTATAACTCCTACGCTTATAAATAAGCGAAACAAATTATGATTTTCATTCATGTGTTAAAACTTCTAATGTAGCATAATTTCAAGTACTCCCTAAAGCCCTTCAATATCATGAATATTTTTCCTCATTAGTGCCAAATGACAATGCATACGTAAACATAATTGATTATCTATTCCATAAAAAATTAACTAAAATATCAGCCTGTATAGCCTATCATCAGAAAAGTAAGACATCGGTTTCTTCTATCATCGACAAAAATTCGCTAGTTTATGATTAGATTTATCCTTGTCACCGCTTAGACTAATGAGAAGCCGGAAGGAAAGTTGACGCTTTGTCATGTTAATGAATTTTCGGTTTTTTCTTAATTATCTGGAATGGAAGGAGCTATTCTTCCTGCCCGTTGAACATTATAATTTAACACTTTAGTTACCTTATAACTTACTTTGAGCTCACATCTAGATATTTACTATGAATTACTACGTATTTTTCTGTGCGTTCACGATAGGAAATTTTGCTTTCACTTTCTCCAATGATTTGAAAATTTACACCCAATTTAACAACTTGTCTGTGAGGGAATTCTCACTTAACTTATTTTCTACGTGGAAGAAACTTTCACCACATGTCAATTTAAATATCATTCAGGATGAAGGCAAATGCTTAACCGTTGTCACAAATTTCATCAGCTCAGATATTGCCAAAAGCATTACACCCTTATTAATTCGAAGACCAATTCCAGTATTATTTCTACGATAAAGCATTAAAATGGCATTATGCAAACCAATTCGCATGGGTTCTTGACAATGCTCTAAATTCGCAGAGGAAATACATTTCAAATTGTTTCTTTAAAAGAAAATTTTCTAAGCGGAGCCCGAAACCGAATGTTGACCGGGCTTATTCGCAAAAATGTGTACAACTAGATTACTTCAAATTTTCTACTTCATCAAAGCCGTGGAAATGTGAAATAAAAATTGACTTGTTCCCTCCACTAATGAATCTTAAAAAATTGAAAAAATTACTAAACTCTCATCACAATTCGTATACGCCTTATCCATATCTATGGCATCATACCAAACAAGAGCTCCCTCATGATCGCTACTTGTTGCCAAGTTCTACTCCCAAAGTTCAGTTATTTGTTGTCGAGTCATTGCCATGGAAAAGAGTGAAGAGTTCACATAAATTTTATCTAAATTATTGGATGATTGGGACAACTAGTAATCCGTCTCATTACAAAAGTACTTACTATCTCTCGAACAACGTTGGCTACTTTTTATTAAAATTTAGACTGGATTTAGAAAAGCAAATGTATGAAATATCTAAGTGGAAATCCATTAATAAACTCTGCCTTGAAAAAGTCCTACATATCTTATGTATGACACAGAAAGTGTCTATTAAAAATCCAAAACTTTTACAACTTTTCCAAGCAGTTTACAATGAATGGAGTAAAGTTTTCTACAAACCTACAGGAACATTCAAGCACCAATTTAATCAATGCCACAATTCATTCCCTCGACTTTCTGAAATATACGAGGATTATCAAAATAGCTTTGTCATAATGAGTCGCATTCTTACTGACATTTTCTCAAATATTTTGAAAAACGCGACAAGTGTTATTGATAAGGGGTTGTGTAATCAAGGCAAAATTATGCGCTTTGAGCAGTCACAATCCCACCCGCATTCGTTTTACTTTTGGACTGAATACAACTTTGAGAAAGGAAAACGGCCGCTGTCTCTGCCCTTTTATGTACCAGATAAGTTTTCAGGTTATCGATTTGTTGTCTGCAAATATAGAGGAGAGGAAGAGATGGCGTTTGGAGAGCTTGTAAATGTTTACGATATTTACGTGTGGATATTTTTCTTCGTGACAATTTTACATTTGCTATTAGTCTGGGAAGGAATGGGGAAAGTTGCTGAGGTACACTTTAATAGTTTGTTTGGACTTGTCAAAAGAAAAATCACACTTTTTAAAAAAATACTGAGCCTTTACCAAGTAATAGTGGAGCAGGGAAATCCGTTTCCGCAAAATATATTTTTGGGGACAAACACTCTTCGAGTTTTAATGCTAACTTTCCTCTTGGTCGGGATTGTTTTAAGTAATGGCTACAAGAATAACAACGTCTACAATATGCTGAAGGAGAGAAAGCCTTTAAAATATGAAAGGTTTAAGCAGCTAATTAATGACAACTTTACAATCTATGCTGAAGGAACCCATACTTACTACAATCGTATAATTCGCATTGGAACATACAATAAGACAGGTATCAAAATGCGAATTACTAGACATGAAGTGAGGTTTAGCGGTGACTTCCTTGATGTTCGCTTCCGAACGGCTTTTACGAGGAGATGGGCTCAGCCAACCACATACTCTTATGAAAGTCAAGAGGAATGGGAATTATCAGAGATTGTTTTTAACAATAGTGATATGCTCGTCCCGAAAAATATTATGTCGAAGGTGACAGAATGGTTCGATGAAGCTGGAACAACTGGGAATTTGTCACATGAGATCATTGATGAATATAATAGATTACAAGAGAAAGAATTATTTAATGAATTCAGAAAATGTGGGAAGACAGCTTTAGTTTTAAGCTCAGATAAGGCAGAAGACTGGGCCGCAAAGATGACTTTGGAAGCAGGCCACGTAGGACAAGAACTGTATCAGCAGCCGTCATTTTACTTTTATTTTACCAGATCAATTTCATCAAATATTATTTTGAGGTTTGGAAGACTCAAGGGATCAGGGATTGCTGAGAAGTGGACAAATTTGTTGGAAACCGTTAATTTTATTAGGAGAAATATCAAGAATAACTTAACACAAAATGACAAGAATTTCAAGGTAACTGTTGGTGAAAATTCATTGGTTATTTTTAGCTTGTTAATTGGAGGTGTGGGGGTGTCATTTACGTGTTTTCTTGTTGAAACCGTTTGGTATGGAATAATCAATTGGTTTGTTTTCAGAAGAAATCTTGTGTATATTATTAATAATGGAAAATGATAAAATTTACAGATTAAAATGTTTACATATATTTAAAAGACCCAATTGATTGGATTAATATCACTCCAGTTCCCCATTAAATTAGCGATGAAAATGTAGATTGACACAACATAGACTGTCACAAGGACGACATACCCCAAAGCATTTCTTTCCCAACAGTATTTGATCTTTCCACAAAACTTGTTGAAACAGTTTAGACAAGGCTGAACTTCTCTTATTATTGCCAAGGCATTTGTATCCACTTCCTGAGATGAATTGCTCTGGATATCAACGAAATAACCGAAGCCTTCAAAAGATTCTCCTGATTCTGTCAACCCGCTGCCTCTATAACTGAGATCGGCTCCATGTTTGGCTCTAAGGATTTATGTAGTGATGCCTTCAACACCTTAAAAGCGTACCACTTTGAAGCCTTCAACATCAGCAGTAACAATGTCATTCCCCAGGTAACTGCGATTATAACTAGAAAACCTCTCCAATTTCCCCAAACTTCGCCTTCATGAATTCCAAAAGCAATCAGAGCATACGGGTGTTGAGGTGCGTCGCATCTTCCCCCGCCATAAACGCTTACTAATGTCATGTCTAGTCCATATCTTAAAAATGAACACCTTGAAAGCATATCTTGGGTGTAGCTCATCGTCATTTTCTTTTTAAAAAATCCGGAAAAGAAGGCAAGTCCTAAAAGGGTTCCACTCGATAACAGAATTGCTTTTGTTATAGACGCGACGCACAAAACCCCAATAAAGAAGCCTATTCCCTGAGCAATGAATCCGCTTAGGTAAGAATGTCTTGAACCGGTGTCCCTCCTCCCCTCCCTCAAAAAATGTCCAAGCTTTTATATTAAAATCAGGCTGCTGGGTGTAAGCGTAGAAATAAATGGTGTAGATAGTTGGGATAACAAGCTGTGCTGGGATTTCAACCAGAACTTTCACGAGAAAGTAAGCAAGAGGTGAGTAATGGCCGTTTTCAAACTCTCTCAGAAACAACTGAAAAGTTTGAAATGGACTTGTTAACAATTGTTCTAAATTTACTTAAAATATTAAGATTTACTTAAAGATCATCACCTTAAACTCTGTGGGAAACGTCAACGTCACATTAAGCAACGATTCCAGAGACAGGAAGAGAAGAAAGAAGAATATCAATTTTATGTTCGACATATTAGCTTCCTCTCCTTGAATATCAGCAACTTTTTCATAACAAGGACATTTTATCGGGTCAATTGTGCTTCCATCGTCAATGGTTTTGCAACCATCATCTTGCCCAATGCTTCTGTCGTAGAGATGAGTTGTTGTAAAGACAACTAAAAGGTAGATGAAAAGGCGGAGGAGGAGTCCCTTTTTCCCCAAGATTAGCTTGAGCTTAACAGTTCTTAATAGCAGTGTCCAAAAACTGTAAAGGGAAAAGTAGCTGATGACGGAATAAGTTGTCCTGCAAAGTAGACCTTTATAATTATAATTATATTCTCCTTGATTTGCACACACAACTGCTTCTCTTTGATAGATCCGCTTTGTTTCTTGAATCATTCGTCTGCAGACATCCTTTACAGGGTCAGTCTCAAAAAATGGGATTTGACCTGCACGGTTCTCTTGAACACGTTGGTTCCTCTTTAAACTTGAGGCAATTCCAANCCCTTTTTCCCCAAGATTAGCTTGAGCTTAACAGTTCTTAATAGCAGTGTCCAAAAACTGTAAAGGGAAAAGTAGCTGATGACGGGATAAGTTGTCCTGCAAAGCAGACCTTTATAATTATAATTATCCTCTCCTTGATTTGCACACACAACTGCTTCTCTTTGATAGATCAGCTTTGTTTCTTGAATCATTCGTCTGCAGACATCTTTTACAGGGTCAGTCTCAAATAAATGGGATTTGACCTGCACGGTTCTCTTGAACACGTTGGTTCCTCTTTAAACTTGAGGCAATTCCAATTAAGACATCCGCTTTGTTCTCAAAGCGTTTGTAATCCGCTAAATTTTCCTTTCGAATGACGCGGGTAAAAAACATCTCTAGGCTTAAATCATTTGGATTTCCATGATATACAACAGCTCCTTGACCTGAGAGGACAATAGCTTTGTGAAAGCAGTTGAGAATTTCCTTGCTTGGCTGATGAATAGTAGCAACGATTGCCATCCCTTCTTCCACAAACGTTCTTAATGATTCGACAACCTTAGAAAATAAGTATAAAATTACTCAAAGTAATTCGAATAAAAATTCATTTTCTTACTGTGAAAGCAACGTTGCTATCTAATCCAGTTGTGGGTTCATCCAAAAACAAAATATGTGGTTTAATCTCTTCCACGAGCTCAACCCCAATTGCCAATCTCTTCTTTTCTCCACCTGAGCAATTGTCCACAGTCTCTTCCGCTTTATTCGCCAACGCCAGTTTGCGTAGAAGTGTATTGACGATAGTCTCATAAAAATTCTTTTTAACAAAGAGTTTCTTATTTTTCAATTGCGAAGCGTAAATCAAAGTTTCCATCACAGTCAACTCTGGAATTAAATGTTCTCCTTCATCTTGATGGATGATGCTTGCTCTAATCTTCTCATTTATCCCAAAGGGTAGGATATCCCCGGAAAAGCCTTCGAAGCAAACCCCTTTTGTTAAGCACTTGTCAAGTAGCGGTGGAGGCTGTTGGTATTTGTAAATTCCAAATGATAATTTTGAAGTCAATTTCTTCAACAAAGAATCTTTCAAATGGAAGGACACATCTTTCCAAGCAACTCCTTTTTGAATGGGAGCGATGGGAGGGGTTCTTGAAGATGCGCCTAACAAGGGACTTTGCTCATCAGCATTATCTGATATGAGTTGAGCCATTTAATGGAAAGACACATCTTTCCAAGCAACTCCTTTTTGAATGGGAGCGATGGGAGGGGTTCTTGAAGATGCGCCTAACAAGGGACTTTGCTCATCAGCATTATCTGATATGAGTTGAGCCATTTTGCACTCCTTTCCAGTCTATTTCTTGCAACCGATTTCGACAATGAGCAAATTTGCACTGGTTCGTGAAAAAAGAAATGGAATGAATAATGCTAGGACGAATGCTTTTAAATAATCAAAGCATGACATAATTTTCAAATGAAATGAGTCTTTCTTGTCCATTCGATAAGGGTTGACTCACTCATTCTTATTTATTCTGAGAGCCGACCTACACAACGGTTCTCATGAAAAGCACAGATTCAAAGCGAATGACATAGTTATAAAAATTAAAAATAGGCAAGTCAAATAAGCACGTCTCAGATTTCATGCCTATCAGATCTCAAATTGCACAATGAATGACGACTATCGAGAAGACATGCAAAAATTGAGACAGTTTCTAGTAATTCGTATGTGTAATATTATTATCTTTATCCTCCATATTATCGCTCCACTTGAGACTGCTTAGTAAGCAGTGCTTACGCACTTATTCTGGTGAGTTGTGATTGCAATTCAGCATCTTTTTGCTTACCATTCTATCCAGCAGTTTGCGCATTAAAATTATGTGCGTTTCCTTTGATCTCCGCAAGTAATTCCGTAACTCATGTAAGAAGTAACTTGATCCTCAAATAAATTTTTGCAAGTAGAGAACAGAATGACTCTTATCATTTTAATGTGGATTATCAAACTTGCATTCTTTGCTAACGACAAATAGGAGAGAAATGACGTATTTGGAGAACAAGCTTGTTATGATGAACAAGCAACAAGTTAGCAGAAATATAGTATGGTTTGAAACGCTTGTCAATTTCCTTTGCTAAACCCTTTCACTTCAGAATGTACAAAATTTAAAAACAAATTATTAAATTTCATGTCTTCTGCAACTGATGCTTGCGATCCGTCAATGGAATGTAAATTACATTAAAAAGAGTTTGATTTCGTACTTCTCCATTTGGGAGTTTGTCAATCTAAATAAAAATATTAACAGTCAATTATTAATTGTGAATCACAATTTGTGAACCTTTTTCCTGCCTTGACATCTTTTTTTTGCACAAACCTGTAGCAACTGTTGCTCTACACCTTGAGCCCCAACTGGGATAATTAATCGTCCACCAAGATTGAGCTGATTTATTAAATCCGCTGGAATTTCTTCAGCCGCTGCACCCACATGAATTGCGTCATAAGGTCCTTCAATCTTATACCCTTTTCGTCCATCTCCGAGTATTAAATTTAGTCTTCCCGAATCAAGTAGACTAGCATGATTTTTTCTCACGTGTTTAATTGACGTTTCCACAAGTTCGGGGATGTGCTCAATTCCAACAACTTTGCCACTTTCGCCAACCTAGATAGTTGGAATCAAAAGCCATCTTTTGAAGACTTAAATATATTTTACCATCAGTGCCATGCAAGTAGTTAAATAGCCGCTGCCTGACCCAACATCCAAAGCCTTACTTCCTTCTTTTAAATGATCAGCTAAAATTTCTAGGGCCCAGGCATGCTTTTTGAATAAAATTGAGTTAATGATCTTATAATCGTAATGATCAGTAAATAATCAAACCATGTGGGGAGCACTTATTGTAGCAGCGTAGCCAATCTCCTGCGCAGCATCTTCATATGACGATCTTTTACAAAGATCACAAAACTCGTCCCTATCCACTGACCTTAAAGCTTGTTCAACTCGGGCAGATTTAACGATTCCTTTTGCTACATTTTAATTTTAAATCAATAATTAATAGCAAGAAACATTTTTGCTTACTTTTGAGCTCATCAATCAATTCGTCATTACGAGAACTAGGTGGACTCGAGGAAATGTTTCTGAAAAATGATAGTATGCAGCTTAGCGTAAATAAAATGATAAAATTCCTAATTCCACCTCCAAATAACCCTTTCATCTGCAAATGCTTGAAAAATTTGAAGTATTTTAGTGTAAATTTTTATTATAACCTTTGGAATATTAGCTTATAGATAATTGCTGTGTTGGGAGTCTTCATCTTAATCTTCTCTTGTCGTCATTATTTCCTGTCGTAAAATAATAAAGTAGGAGAGCGAAAGAGCTAGAGGAACAGAAACAAGAACAGGCTTTGTTCACTATTTAATTCCGCGTCCATTGGGTATTACGCAATTTTTCTACTTTTTTATATAGCATGCAAGTGCGCAATTTTTTAGATTGAGATTGTTGGCATTTGACACTAACCCTATCATTGAAAATGTTCATTTATGAGCCAGCTGCATTTCTCGAGTTTAACCGAACCGAACAAATTAGTCTGCATTTTTCTAACACTTTCATGAGAAGCATTAACTGATAGTGAGCAAAGCAAACCATTGCAAATTTGCGCGAAAAAGACCATATCAAGTCATGTTAAATTTCATCATTTAAACAAGGACACTTTCACTTTTTATTCGCAAAAATAACATTCAATTTGGTCCAAACCTCTAAAATTGGTAATTTCTGAAAAGAATATTTTAAAAAATAAAAATTTAATTATGAAATTGACAATTTGCTAGGTCAATTATAAATTGCAAAATGGATAAAAGGGAAGCATCCGTCGAAGAGCTTCAAAAGTTGCAACTTGCTGCTGAAAAAGCGATCCAAGAGAATGATTTTGAGGCTGCAATAATATGTTACAAAAAAGCATTAGCCCTTCCAGCCTCACCCTTACCGGCGGAAGTACTTCGTGCCATAGTTCTTTATGAAAAGCGGGGTTCATGCTACCTCGCCTTACACACTGAGTTCCCAACTTCCGACTGTAATTATTTGGAACTCGCCTTAGAAGATGCAGAGAAGGCTGTTAAGCTTAACGATCAATCCTGGAAAGGTCATCACATTAGTGGAGTGGTTCACAGAGAAATGGGAGATCTAATCAAGGCCAGATATCACATATTTCGTGCCCTGGAAATATGCCCGGGTGAAGTGAAAGTGAAAGCAGACTTTGAAATTTGCAAACTCCTCCAAAAGAAGTCTGAATTGGCTGACCTCACTGAGCCCTTAACAAGATTTAGAGTTTGGACGCTCAACCCTTCGGAAGAGGTTGATCTTCCCGGGCACGACCTATTTATTAAAGGGCTCCAGTATAAAACCTGTGGTGATTTTACCAAAGCTCGAGAATATTTTGAAACTGCAGCAAAAGCCGGAAGTACACTTGGCTTGTATCATCTAGCCCAAATGCACTTATTTGGGATGGGCACCAAACGAAACATTTCCAAGGGAATTGAGCTGTTGTTGAAGGCTGAGAAGAAGCCCCCATTTATAATAGATCGTGGCCTTTATACCATCAAGGACGTTGGTGTTCAGCTCACCCAACATTGTCTTGGAGTCTTGTACGAGGAAGGCATTTATTTCGATCTGGACACTCAAAAAGCTGCTATTTGGTACAAAAAAGCGGCTGATAATGGACTGGGATATGCCGCAAACAAAGTGGCTGCTATGCACTGCGTGGGCGTCGGCTTCCCGATGAACGACAAGCTGGCCGTTATCTACTGGAAGATTGGATTGAGAGACAAAAATATTTCTTGCGCCCAACAACTCTATAGCCACTTCAAGAAACAACTGGAGCCGGAGTTGGCACGAGCATTTTATGAAATGGTAGGGGACATTGGAGGGAGAGATGTGAAAGGTGATGTCTTGAGGGATTTGGACAGGCTGACAGATA
>JAHZMU010000328.1:0-24057 GCA_027743725.1 Rambutsinella grinnellia | reverse complement strand
GACCAAAAGGACTATGTAATATCCGAAAACATATTTAGATACATTTTCTTCATTTCCTCCCAAACACTGTGAGCTACTATTTCTAATCATTATGCATAACAATTATCCAGTAATGCAAACAATGAATGTTGCATGCCCCCAAAAATTTCCCCTTCTAAATAGCAGCCGTCACGCTACCTCATATTAGAAACCAGTAATTAGACAAAGTGCAACTAATGTAGAATATTATAATGTGCAAAAATTACACATGTAATAAAAGGAAGTGGACTGCCTTTCTCCATTATGAATCAATTTGCATCATGAAGAAATATCACCTTTCCAGAAAATCTACAGAGATGGATGGCAAAAAGATTTGGAATTAGAATTTGTGGCAGGTGTGCACCCCAAAACTCTGGACTTAATCAAGAAATGATACATGCATTTCTCACCGATTTTCTGTCCAACCTCACCTGCTCCCTAAGAAGGAAATGACTTTGGTGTACAAATAATAATTTATAATTTAGCTAATAAGTAGATAACAAATCATGGCAACTATTTCCTCACAAAAAATATTAACTTCAACCCAGAACAAGAAGGGTGCTCAGGTGAGCAAATAAAACACAACTATTATCAATACACAACTGGAAAAAACATGAACATTACAAAAACATGTTATTTTTTTCTAGAGATAACACAAAAATCCTCCCACACATCCCATTTCCAACAGTGTTCACGGACAAGAAACAAATGTACAGGGTTAGGCACTTGCCTCCGAAAAAAAATTCATGGAAGACGAGGCAAGATTTTAAACATTTTTTGTTTTATTTTCCTTTCCTTCATGGGAAATTTAGTAATAAAAATAGTATGATACCTGCTCCAGTCTATAAAAAAACAGAGAATATTCTCAGCCGGTGTACTTCCTCCCTTTTATAACAATGAATGAATTATGCATTTCAACTCCATAAAAAGGGAAAATATTTTATGGAGAATTCATTTTCTCCATGACAGTAGCAATGGTCGAGCATTATCTCAGCTTGGTCGTTTCCTTCTGTACAGTTTTTTATACGCGAGAACTGGTAAATATGCTGCCATCATCCCACACATAAATCATTCCTTGTATATGAGAATAAATGACAGAACACTGTTTTGACTACAAATATTCCTGAGAAGAGGAATAAACATGAGTGTTGTGAAAAAAAGACAAAAGACTATTCATTTGGATTGCAAGAAAGTAAGACATTCCCCGTTTGGTCAATGTGTCATCATCATCATCACCTGTGCCATTGCTGATGAGGTCGACTATAAAAAATCATACAATAATGATGGACATAACTGCTCATCAGAAACTCAGCCATTACCAAACAAGCTTCAACTTAAGCTATTTACTAAAACAACCTAAACCTATACAACGTTCAGCTTGGCCAACACAACAAGTGTAAAATTTAAACAGTCAACTGTCACTGAATCAACTGTACGAAAATTACTCACTTTTTTTAATGACCATCATACTTTGATTAAATGATATGGCACGATTCCATTAAAATTTTATGGGAAAAAATTGGCAGAATAGGTGGAAACGTTATGTTTCTAATTTATGTGTATAAACATTTCACTTTTTCAGACTTTTTCTCTCCCAAAGGCATGAAAAACAATATGGTTATCAGAAGTATCAAATGTGCTCCACCCGATGAGGAAAATGAGGTGATTTCATGCAATTTTCTGCCAGGTGTGGGAAAACTCGAGAGGAATCGTAGATTCCATCCACTCTTTTTCCATTCTTGCATAACTGGATATAAAATTAATAAATAATACATATTAATATGAGAGAGAAAAAGTTGATACCCGGGGGATCTGATTAATTAAATTTAATATGGAATCTCCATACGAGTATAGATAGGGATTGGTTGAGCATAAGCACATAAGCTATTAATATAATGGAGAGTTAAAAAGGACGAGATGACAATCGTAAATTAGCTGCTAGCCAATTCTCTTGTTGTGGAGGACACATCGCCCACCGCAAACAAACAGGGTCATAGGGAAACCACTCACATATGAGGAAGGCAATATGCACCCATTCATAATATATTATTGTTATTGTTACGTTCTCCTGCGATGCCATCCATTCCGACTTCAACCTTTCTCCGTACAGGGAACGAGAGAGAAGAGGAAAAACAACAAGTAAAAATGCCTAAGGATGATGGCACACAGTAAACGATCTCTTTCTCCCCAATTCCATCCGAATCCTATGCATTTTATATGCTTCCTCCCATTCCCCCTTCATTTCAGATGGGCAAGTTCTTTATTTTTCATCATTCCTTCAGCACTCAGCCAACTCGGGAGCACTCCTCCTCCCATTTTTAAAACAAAGTTAAGTGAGACACAGTTCATTAAACTTGGAGAGCATACAAACAATCTCCTGCTACTCAAATCCATTTTCTTCTCCTTCCGCCACAATCACATGGAAATGTTCAGAAAAACTATTGAGCTGGAGTTACGCCCAAAAATAAATAAATATGGTTGGCTCTTTCCTACTCTTGATGATGATCATCACCATCATCAAATTGTCATACAAAAGGTGAAGTGGTGGTCGTGCATATGCCACTCTTCCAGATTCTCCATAGCTCATAATAATAGTATGATATTTACAAAGGGAAAGTGAGAATGAGCGTTGTAGGAGAAATTCTCCTTTTACGTCTCATCCACTAAAGTTCCCCAACTTTATGCAACCAACAAAATGGGATGTGGAGATAAACTAATGGAACTACAGTAAAAACTACATTTTATTCAGTTTCCAGCTCCGCCCAACCATTAAACAAGTAGCATAACTCTGGACTAAATGCAATTCAACTTTTTTGCCTACTAATATCAGCTGATACTCTAGCAAAGCAAGACTCTTGACATTCCTCCAGCCCTAAATTCTGATGATGAGGGACAGGTTACTTATTAAATCCATAACGGGATCCCTCATCCATTTTAGAAACTCTAGTTTTCTCCTCTGATTAGGACGACAAGTATTTCGGGGACAGAGAAGTGAGTGCGGAAGTTACCACCTGAATAAACAGAGATAAAAGTTGAAGCAAGACAAGAAAAAGCGGCATTATTATTCCCATTCTGTTCCAGAACCGCTGTTCTACCCTCCTCTATATATACATATCGACTGTAACTAATGCTATTCTGGAACCAACACCATCCTATACCATCGGATAAGGAGACACCTCGTTTCCATGCTTCCTCAACTGGAGGAAGCAACATCCCTCTTTCTCTTTTCTGTTTGTTCATGCAAAGTAAATGAGATTAAAAGAAAAAAATTCAGGCTTCACTCCTTCTCCAACATCCGCATCCGCCCACTTATTCCTCCCATATAAAAAAGTTTGCATAAAGCTTCTCCTCACAAAGAGACAATGTGGGTTGATGACAGCAACAAACTAGGTGGCTTCACTCCTTCTCCAACATCCGCATCCGCCCACTTATTCCTCCCATATAAAAAAGTTTGCATAAAGCTTCTCCTCACAAAGAGACAATGTGGGTTGATGACAGCAACAATCTAGGATGCAACCCTATTTTAGCATCAACAAACCTTGTGATGTTGTTAACCACCTTTTTTAATTTTCTTTCTCCTCGCTCAAATCCAGCAACGATTCCTTCCTTATAATGAGACAATGACTTTGGCTCGCCGCTTATCTGATCACTTGGTCGTCGTTCCTAGCCCTTCATTTGTACCTTGTCAGGGAGTTGGAGGGGGACATGGCCAAACTAAATATTGTCTTTTATCCTGTTTTAATTCTCTGACACGCTGCAAGCTCTCTTATCTTGTATGAGAAAGCCGAGAAATGCATTTATTCCAGCTAGTAGATTTCCATGTGGTTGAAGGTAGTGGTCCTATGTCTTTGTCACTAGTCAAGTTTTGTCGTCACCCTTTCTCCCTCCCATCTTACCCGCCACAATCCCTGCTTTTCCCAACTGTTCCGGTGAAATTGGAGAGAGAAGGAGAAAGAAAGACGGAAACTCGTTCGCTTTTACACTACTCTCCTCCACCGTCATCATCACTCTCACTGAATTATAATTATTCACGGACCAATTAACTCACTCCGAGAATGATATTAGGAACATTGCCATATACCACTCTAATGATAAATCTCGTCAGGGCTATGCTTCCTTCTCTATGGAAATATGTAGGTGATTATTATTTTATACCCTTATAAAACCTACGCCATGGATGAATGAACGAGCCACAGATTAAAGGAGGATTCGGATAGAAAATGATGAAACTAGCATGAACACTGTTAACCTTTTTTCTCCCTAATAATAACCTTTAACAATCAAACTCATATCCCATAACTAATCAAGGTTTAATTCGTGGAAACATTTTCTATTGTAATTAAGAAAACAAGCCATAATAACATAACAAACTACAGATTTACACTCACATTTCTCATTCTGTTCCCATCATCCACAATGAAAGCATGTGCCCAACTCCTTTTACTTATGATTTGACTTTTTTACTCTTAAAAAATACATGTGCAATAATAAAAATATCATATATTTTATTTTCCTTCTCCCTCCCCGAAACATTTGCTGGACTAGAGATACGTGGGCAACGTTTCTCTATCGTGGAGACTTCTGCTCATCGGAGCGAACATCGTTTTCGTTTGACGCTTAATGGCCAAGAAAATGCTGGTGAACTTGCCAGTCACAATTTTTACATATCTCTCTCCTTCTTCCGCAACGAGTGAAGATGAAGCAACTCCATGTTATGTGTCCATATTACTCCACTTCTCATTCTACAATAATAACGAGAGAAAATCCGCTCCTTTCTCCCTCCGACTTTTTTTCTCTCTCTCTCTTTCTCTCGCTTTCCTCACAAAATTTTCTTGTGTGTACATTCATCGTTATCATGATCATAGTGAAAATATGCCACCACCACCAACCAAAATTCACATTTTCTCCGCCATATAATAATACACAGGGAAGTTATGTAGTGAATGGTGTAGTGTATATATTTTTCTCTCTCTGTCTCTCAGCACTGCACCACCAGCATGCTCGACGCCGACCTCCTCCTTCTTCTTCCCTTTAGTCTTCGTCCTTTTCACTTTTATTGCCAAAAAAAGTCTACTAAATATATCTGAAAGGGAGACGAGACTAAAGTAAATGGGGAAAAGTGGTTGTTCCTTCCTTACTACTGACGTCGTCTACCCGCACTCACACTTACACACTTACACAAAAGGAGAAAGGATAATGTCAAGTCAGAGAAGAAGAAAAAAACTTGTGCAAGCAAGGAGCACACACACACATACTCCCTCTCATTTTTTTCTTGTAAGATACAACCCCTATACCTACACACTTATGGGTGTAATGGATATAATGTGTAATGCACCATTTTCACTTTTTTATTATTGTTGCGCTTTCTCTTCGCTCTCTCTCCCTCCTTTCATTCTTGTATTGTATTATTTTGTATGTAGCCATATCCCACATATTTTTATAGGAGAAGATGGGAACATGCCAAGAAGGAGTGAAGAGAAGATGATGACGATGATGATAGTGGATGGTTTAAGAAAAAAATATATTTATGCAGTAGTTTCTTCTCTCTGGGAAAGATAGTGAAACTAGCGCAGCCACTTTTTATATTATGCTATGAAGATCCTTCTGTTTCTCGTTGTGACTTGACCCTCTTTTTTCTCCCGAGTTTTCCAACCCTCAACAGAGAACTCTGAAAAAGGCAAGTGTACAAGATAAATATTTACTAAACCAATTGTTCTCTTGCTTGTTGGAACTTGCTATTTTCACCGCTCATTCATGGCATCGCTCACGCAGTATCGATTCCATTCCTCTAGACAAAAAATAATAGAATGTCACCACCACCATTACGCTCCCAACGAAATATAGAGATACAAAGGCTATCCACTTCCTCCAGCCCAACTGAAGGGAGCAAAGTGAGAAGGCGAGAGTGAAAAGGAGAGACAGAAATGCAGAAACATATTTCTTCACTTGGTGGAAATTTTTATGTTCGTGGAAAAGCCTCTTCCCTTCTCTCATCAATATCCGCAAACAGTGGAAAAATGTATCGAGTTATGTAACCACTACCATCTCCATATCAGCAAAAGTGGGGACATGGATGTGCGCTTGTCACTGACTTTATGATGATACTTTTCAATCCCTTTTGTCGTTTAGACAGTCAACAGCAAAAGCTAGTTTATCATGAATGGAAAAGAGCACGAGTGCTCCCTAAACTTAACGGCTTAGAGGAAAATATTTCAAACCATTCCCCAATTCATTTCATAAATTAACTCGTAAATGAAATTGATTATTCATATTAATCCCATTTATCCCATAATTCCTTGGAGAGATCGGAGGATGCGTGTGTCCCAACAGTGCTCGTAAAATAATCACTAAATTCAATCGACATTGATTTGATGAGAATCATTATAGGCAAAATGAGTTTACAAAGTCGCAACGCAAAGGATGCAAGACCGCAGCACCGCCTCTCAGTCAGTCAGACAAGTCTTCTATTTGCATAGTTGATTGGGAACAGTTTCGCCGGAAAACTGTCACTGCAGAGAAATGACTAGACGGGAGCATAAACCTGTGTCATGTTCTAGGAAAAAAAGTTACGTGAGTTGACTACACTGCATCTTCCATTCATTCCACTCATCAGAGAAAGTTATGGAGAATGGGAGTCGGAATTGGGGGAAAATCAACAACTTATTCTCCCCATCTTTCCATAATCATTGTGATTGGTGAACTTGACTCTATTCGAGAAAGAATAAACGATGTAAAAAATTGAGACAAGACAATCTTTCATTCTCCCTTGTTCTCTTTTGATTGCTTATTTCAACCTGTTTGAATTTGAAAAAAAGAAAATGTTAAAAAGAAAATCTCTCCTTTTCAAAGCCAACTCCAAAGTAAGCTAGTGCATCCACAGGAGAGCACAGCTTTTCTTGAATATTTAGATGGATGGAGGAGTTCACCTTCGATCCATCCATTTCCTCTTCTCTAGGGGAGCTCTTTCACTTTACGCCCTTGAAAGTTTCACTTACGCATTTCTTCCCTCCTAATATATATTAGCTGACAAGTGAAAACTCCATCGCTCCTTGATTGTGAATGAATGGATGGATTCACAAAATATCAATCCGGTGTGTTGAGCAACATATACGCCACCCTCCTTACCTTTCCCCTCTGCCATCAGCAGGCTAGAGAAACTCTATCTTTATCGCTAATGGAGAAAATGAGCAAAAGAAAGTTTTTCTGCCATACAAGGAAGGAAACGCACACCGGAACCGAACCACCCTCCTTATCATCTGCCTGTAAGGTTGAGGAATAAACCAGAGTAATCACCTGTTACGTGAAATCATTCCTTTCACACGGAAATTCTTTCATACTTTTTCCCTTTATCATTTATGCTCTCACAATTATTTCAATAAATCCCCACTTATATTACTCAACTATTGCAAACTTTTCCCAAATTACCCGATATCATTTACATTATTTCTCTTGCATTTATTTTTTACAATTCGCCGTAAATTTTTGAATCTTTTTAGTAGTTGCATTTGATACTTGAAAAGCTTCCCCTCCTTTTCTTCATTACATTTACTAATAAAAAAGTACATATTACGAAAGAGCATCTCAAAAGGATCCCTGTATATTATATCAACTCTGGAATATTCCAAGAATTTACATATATTAAAGGAAAGCATAAAGTGATGAAATATATGGAGAAGGATAGACTCTTTTGGTATTTTTAAAGACATACAGAATTGTATATAACTCACATACCTCGTAAAGATTTAAGAGTTATGACGGGGGATTTGGAAAAATGGGTTGCAATGCAATTATTTCATGAATAAGATTATGCATATTCTTCATGAATATGTAGGAAGAAAGGTAAACGTTCATTGTCTAAGCATAACCATGCAGTGATAACCCCTGAGAATTATTATTCTTTACGCAACGAGAGAGAAAAGTGAAAGTTGCGCATGTTTGCACACACTGCTACGTTTATTCTAATATATTTCAGCAATAAACTTTCTTTTAAAAACAAAATTGACTTAATTACTAAATCAGTATGCTCTCCATGACTTTTTTGCATCACATGCATATGCTATTTAATATACTTATTACGTAATAAAAGTGTTCATTAAGTAAAAGTTCAATAATGGTCTCAAAGTCAGAGTTTTGTGTGGAGTGAACACTCTGGAATATTATTGTTTAGCTCAGTTTCCCCCGGTTAAAGAGTGTATGGTTGGGTGGTGAAACGCACACTTTCAGCAAACTCCAAGAGAGAATCAGCAGGAGAGAGAGAGTAGGAGAGAGAGAAATGTGAAAGTAAGTTAGGAGCATTGCACCACCATCACCACTCCTAGAACAATAACAACAACGGGAAAATAAACCTCAAAAATCATGACCAACTTTTTTATGTCTTTATTGCCTTTCTCCAACTATTACTGTCCACACAGAGGGAGAGGGAGAGAAAGCCACATATACACGCCCAAGAAATTACTCAGAGCGGAGAGCAAGCATAGGACTATACACTGTTTCTCAGATCATCCTATACGGCCAGCAAGCTGACATAATAAAAATAATAGTAAAAAGTAAAATGTATTTATTTACATTTGGCTCCCTGCTCTCCCTATCTCTCTTGAAAATTGGTGAGATGGATGGATGTGCAGAGTGGATTTAGCAACTTTCCCTGTAATAAATGTACGTCTCAGTGTTCCAACTTGGGATTATCTCTGATGGCTGGGATGAGAGATGCGAATTTATACTTTTTACATTCTCTTCTCGAAAGAGGGAAAATTTTATGGCCCTACTCGAACCCCAAAGAGGAAAAGTGACGAGGTAAAGTAAACAGGAAGTAAAAGGGTCTTGATGCATTTCATATTTTCAACACTATCAAACTCAATCGGATAATTAGGTAGGAACAATACAATATTGGTAAAACTAATAATATAAGTAGAAAGAGTAAACAGGGTTGAAACAAGGATTCGAATTCGAAAATAAACTTTTTATCCAACTTTGTTTTACTCTCAAGCTTGTTATGCACGTTTAGACAATAAACAGTAGTAAAAATACTTTTTACAGCTATCCCTTTTTATATAAAGAATACTTTTTCCTCTTCAGCTCCTCTTTATTTTTTTCTGGGGAATAACAAGCACTGAAAGTTGTTTTGCGAGTATTACGCAACAACAAGCACACAGTTGGTGACTTTCTAAATGCCTATGTTGTTTTTTGGAGGAAAGTAGAGGAAATGTTTAGATTATTGGTTTCTCTCTCTCTCTCTCTCTCTCGATGCAAAAGGAAAAAAAAATTCAAAGCTGGATATGGGCAACATATAATTTAAAGGAGGCACAAGTTTTCCAAATTTCTTCCAAAAATAGTTTTGACGATGACTAGCTTTAGCTTTCAAATCTATTTCTATTAGATTAAGAAAAAAGTTTACAAGTTCCTATGTAAAATACGTTAACTAATTATATTTTTCTATAAGGAAAAAAACTCTTTACAGCCGTTGTCAGCACAAAAAGGAGATTAGAGGAAATTTTCAAAATATTTGCAATACTTTTTCCCCTTTTCTTGATCACTTCCCCAATCCGGTTCGAATATGGTGGGGGAAAGTTACTCATTATTTATAGGACCAAAGACAACATGTTTGTTTATATGATAAGCGAAACTAATTTAAAGATTGTAGAATTACTTGCGCAATGCAACAAAAAAGTTTTTTAAAAATAATTTTAAAGTCAAACCTTAAAGCACACCATCCCATTGGTGTTTGAGGCAAGACTGGTGATAAGGGGGCATTAGGTTAGGCACCGTAAACGGAATAAATAGCATTTTCATCTAGTTTCTCCCACTCTGACCGCGTCTCTTCTCCGATGGTGTGATGATCACGAACTCCGATAATGAACTTTGTGTCATAAAAATTAATTAAAAACTAGTCTCTCTTTCTCTCCTTAAAATATGTTTCCCGTCTTGTCTTTTTTTTATTAGTTTCCTCTCTGGAAAATATTGTTTTGGCCTGGAAGAGTGTGTTCTCGATTGAAAAAAAATAATATTTTTTTTCGTGTGTAAAATATCCCTCTGGTACAAAACTTTGTATCGTTTTATACACTTACTTAAATGATTTATTTCGCTTACTTTCCAATCACTGTAGAAAAAAATCCACTCCGTTACAATTTCTGTCTTGTTTGTACACATTCGCCGAGAGGCTTAAGACCCGGCTCATCTATTATTTACTGAGGGATGGGATGGAAACTGAAATAAATATTATGTTGAGAGGAACCCAGAGATCTGTTGACTTTTCACACAGGATCAAAATTCAACAACACAATTCCCGTATTATTCTCCTCGGTTGACAAATATGCGCTCTCGTATCATATAAATACTTTTTCAACTTGAGAAACTTCGGAAACGATCAGAAAACTGAGGGAATTCAGAAGAGGTAAACAAAAATGAAATAAAAAATTTCCCAGCTTCCCTCGTCGTCTTCTTGCACCACCACAACCACCAAGAAATAGCACCGTTCGCAAGAAAACTTGGACCAACTTTCCCCAAAATATAAGTTCCTTTTTCCAAAGGGAAACACTTTTTCTCTGTCCTTTTTACTCCCTCAAAAATTCGGGAAAATGCTTTGAGAAAACTTTCCCCATAACAATTCACGTATCAATAGGTTTAAATGCCGTGAGGCTAATTACCTCTGTATTGTTTTTTCTTCTCTTTTTAGAAGACTTGCGTCTTTATTTCCAACTTTCTCCTAAGGTCGGCGACGTTAATGAAACAAAAGGTGATTAGGATAATTATGATGATGATATTTCAGTCAACAATGGCAAGTCTCAGTCACAATATTTCTACATCCTTTTGTCTCCCACTAGTTTATTCTCACTTAATCTACTTAGAAAGGTTATTAATATGAGAGTAAACGCTAGATAATTTACGAGTGTAAAAACGTGTAAAAATAGGAATCCTCGTCAGTTTATGGGTTAGCTTCACTCGTCCACATTGTTCAAGAGTTGAACCTCAAGTCCATTCTCAAGTGTCTATAAATACTTTGAGTTGATAAAAGAGTGATAAGGATCGAGCAACTGCAACAAATAGTGAGTACATGAGCACGTGACTTGAACCGAGTAAGAAGGTTGTGTTCAAACCAAGGGGAAGTGCAACTGATCCACCAATAATAATAACAATAATCCTCGTAATAATAATTAAATGGTGTAACTACCACGTGGGAAACTATTGACACGATATGAAGAACAACGGAAAAATATAAGTTTCTTCTTGTCTTCACTCTTTCTCACTGCTCTCACCACCTTACTAGCATGACCACCACCGGGTCACCACCAAACAGTCATGATGAGCACACCACCATCGCCGACACGACGACAAAAGGGCGCGAGACTCAAACGAATAAAAACTATATCTCCGTCTATGACTCTTACAAAAGCCTTGTCCTTTGCGGAAGGGTAAAAGACGTTTTTCTCTCTCGATATATTTTTCTCTCTCACTCCACTTCCTTCTCTTTATAAGATCCGTCTTTCTAACTGGGCGAGTAAAAATTAAGCACGTTTTTGGAAATGAGGAGTAGGACCAAGTGAAACTCTCCTTTTTTCACTCACCACGAGAGGAAAAAGCGAACGAGGCCGTAAAGCGAGAGAGGAGCGGAGCACCACCATCAAGCCTTCCTAGCACAAAACACTTTTACTTCATCATCATCATCCACCACCACCATCAACCACCACCACCAACTTCTACTCATCCTGTATATATATAAACAGGGCATGCTCAACTCTAAAAACTTTTCCCCGTTTTTACCATTTTCTGTCTCCTATCCATGCACAGTGCGCTTTCCTCCCTGTAGAAATATCCATTCCACCACCACTGCCAGTTCACTTTTTCTCCTTTCTTTTTTGTACTGCATTTAACAAAAAACGGAGTACAAAACACATTCACTTTTGCCAAACAGACAGGGAAATGAATAAAAAGGAAATGTGGAAATAGAGAAAGAGAGAGAGAGTAGCTCAGCTCTCCTCTTATTATAACACTCTACCCCTTTTCCCTTTATTGTTATTAAAAAAGAGTATCTGCGAGTGTTCAAAGTGCTTTCTTTTCTTTTTCACATTGCAACGCGTCCCAATCCAATCCTCTCATTTCTTCCCTTTCACTTTACTTTTGAATAAAAGAGAATTGACGAAGACAGACATACATGCTATGTATGATCTATGCTAAAAGATGGCTAGGCGGCAAGAAAAATATGAGATGATGACCAAATGATCATGGTCATTGCTCATATCCCCATCCGCAATGATGTTGACCATTCGTGGAAGAAATGGGAGATGCGACCTTATGCCATATCGACATTGATGTTGCTGACTTTTCTCTCTCGCCCAAGCGTCATGGATATTTCAGAACAATTTCTCTTCATCAAATCAACCTTCTTATTTCTTTCCTACAATTCTCACTCATTCCCGTTTCCCTTTATTAGGGCGCAAAAGGGAAGGCAAGGGAAATGATCATTTCATTCGAGTATTATGTAAAAAAAATATTGTATGTGAAGTGATAAGCGTTGGAACAGTGGCAATGACAGAGTGATGATGGGCATCACCGCCAGAAGAGGAAATATTGTGCCATCAAGCAATAACAAAATTGGAGTCGTAATACCGTGAAAAAATGTAGTAAAAATGGCTCGCAACTGCCTGAAAGGGGGAATAGGTCCAGAGTCTTAAGAAGATGATGAAAGATTGTCCACTGACTTTTCTCATTGTAGCCACTGGGCTTATGTGTTTATGGCTGGTGCTGATGATGAAAAAATCCAAAGGAATGTACCAAAATGATAGACATGATTTAGCTTGAAACTTTTTTTACTTTCCCTTCCATTCTTTAAGCTTTTATACGAGGTTGGGATGGGAATGTGTGTGTGTTGGTTGATGGCACGTTTTACGACTTTTTGACGACATCATTATCAGAGATTAGCTTGAATATTGCAGCTGCTCAACCAAAGCCAATTTAATAAATCCAATCATTTGCTAGCCTCTATTTCTCCCACTCTCTCTCTCTCTCCAAAACTATTTTGTAGTGAAGGGATGCTGTGGCGAGCTTCATCACAATCTTCTCATCGTATCATCAACAGAGAGAATCCTCTAATCAACACATACCACACACCACATACATGACATACGGCGAGTGAAAACTCTCGGAGAAGGACATGGTCAGCCCTAAATAAAATTCCCAATCCCATGAAATGGAGGGAGCAAATTTAGAACGTCAAAGTAGCCCTCTCTTTACTACTTTTGTGGAAGAGAGCTCACAGATCATCCACAAGATTTCCTCAACAGTCTCCAGCTCTCTCGATTCATAATGTGAACAGTGTGGAATGTCATAAATATCATCTAATATCAGGAGCGGTCACCTATGTTGATATCATTAGTATGTAAAAGGAATCGGATGCATGGGCAACGTACCATGTAGCTTTTCACTTTCACGACTTCCCACTCGAAAAAGCAAATATTAAACTGGATGTTTGGCTACAACCACATGTGCATGAGTCAAAGGGAGAAGAGTTTCAGTTTTTTGTTCACGATGGCACTCTCTAAACATCCAAAATAGTACAGCAGCTAATAATGTGGCTAGATTGAAGTCTAAAGTGGAAGGTAAAAGCCCCACAGGTCTTGTCACGGAGGAAGAATCGAATTCCATTTTGTGTGACTTTACCTTCACCACCACCACCCACCACACAACGAGGGAAATGTTACGGAGCTATAGCTGCCCTGCTCCTACATACTGTCTCTCTCTCTCTCTCTCTCACTGGTAGGGATGAAGCTTCCAAGTCAGATTTATTTATTACCGTTCCCTTTCTTTCTCTCCCACTTTTCTCCTTCCCTAAGGAATGTGATGGATTTAGTGTGCCCGGATAGATATAAAAATCAAGCCCTTCTTCGAAATTGGAAGGTTGCGAGAAAAGGATGATGGGAAAAGAATGATAAAAAAATTATGGGACTGATTTCACCATCAGAGAAAAGTTGGTATGTCAGGAAATGAATACACGTATTTCTATTAGACTGATACGCAGCCAAAGCTGGGGAGACGATATGACACGAAACAAATTTCTAGAAATATCCAAAAATTCTTTGCTCAACATTGTGAGTACGAATAAAGTTGATATTTTTGGGGCTTATGTACAAATGTGAAAGTGTCAATCTACCCAAACGTAGTCTGACATGTTCAGATATGAAAGACTAGAATTGACAACGCTTAAAATTGTATACACTATTCTAGCACGAGATGAACAGAATTTCAGATATTTGATAAAAAATAAACCAAGTTATTTTCCCCAAAAAAACCAGACTTCTCCACTTGTTTAACAAATTACAACAAAAAAATTGCTACTCCTACAAATGGCAATGAACTTCGAAAGATTTGAGAATGTACCCCATCAGCCCTCTCATAACTCCACAACTGCTTCTTTTCTAGGTTCACCTTATGCGCTCAGAGTTCACCGTAGTTCAGCTGGGAGTTGGAGGGAGAAGAAAAAACCAATTTAGGAATAATGCAAGAACCTATATCTTTGTCAATCTGATGCAGTTTTTCTTCTCTCGACTTTCTTTCTTCCGCCCAGAGAGAATCCAAAGTACTTAATGCTAAACCACCTAGCAAACGCATTACTCAATATGGACGTTGGAGGAAAGATGAAAAGGAAGAGAGGAAAAGCACGCATCAATAAAGTAAAAGTGACTTAGAGCAGTCAATATACAAGTGATTTGAGAGAGCCTGTTTCTCTCTTACCCACAATGCATCAACTTGTTCACATTCTTTCCATCTCTCCTTCTCTTGTGCAGGGTGTTGTTCGAAAAACTCGGATGTAACGGTGTAGTTCCCTCTTTAAAAAGAAATAACAAGGGAGATATTGCCAACTCATAAGGAGCACTCTGATTCCTCCTCATTATTATTCCAGATATGGGCTAGTCCACATTTTTATAGGGATCGCAGCCCAGGATTCCATTTATGCTCTGATTTATTTTTATTATTTTAAAAGCTCATCTGCTAATAAAGCCACCTCTAACCGAAACAAAATAATATATTATTCTAGGCTGGAATTTGTCATCCGAAAATGGTATTACGAGGGAAGCTTTCCAACTAATGCTTTTTTAAAGAAATAAAAGAGGAAAATTCCATTTCTCTTGACTGATAGCATGACTCTGCCCATCTGTATTAGGGGATGGCATGTGGACTCTGCTTTTTTCTATATAACTAGCTATTTCGCTGTGAAAGATGGAAAACTAGTTCTTTTTGTGTGAGATGAGAGGAAAGCAAAATTTTGTAGGATTGGCTTTCCCTTGTGGTTTTCTCTCTCTAGTACATTCCTTTCTCTCGTGTCGTTCTCATACAAATAAATGTGTACAAGCATCAGTCAGTTAGCAGCCTATGGAGTGGTAACCGGAGGAGGAGTGATAATATATATTGTAAAACAGGATCCTCTCTTTCATTCCTCTAAAGAAGTCAAATAAATGGAGAGTGGATGTCATCGCACATTCATGTCTTTTCTTGAAAACCCCATTTTCAAGCGTAGAGAAACTCTTGAAAATGGGATTTACTTTTGAATCCATCTCCCCAACTAATGTAAGCTCTTTCAACAAAAATCTGTAAAAAAATGTACAAAAGTAAACAGATTCTCACACTAAATTAAGAATTAGACTAATTAGCTATTATCAATTAGTAAAATTATATTTTTAAAAGGCAACGCCAGCCTCTTGTCATATGAACACACTCCGCTATAATTGTTTCGTAAAGTTTTGCTGATGCAAATCACTCCATCCCACTCCACCCTTTTCATCTAAATCTGTGTAAACAGGAGAGGATTGGAAACACCTTCGAAACCAGAGATTTGGGCGACAACCGAGGGAAAAACATGAACAAAGTTTGTTTCCACTTTTCCTCTCTCTAAAACTCCCACTTCCCTGTTTTATCAAAGTGTAGATAATATAACAAGTGAGCGTAATAAGACTATGGAGGTGGCAACCACGAAAAACTTTTTCCATCCTTTCCCTCTCCTCAACTCCATCAATAATGCTTTTCCCAGCAAACTTCTTAATTTAGACGAAGAATGATAAATGCTTAATTCAATTTAATCAAATGAAATTTTATTTTCACTTCATTATTCTCGTTCTGTGAAAGAAGCCGTAATTTCATTCAGCTTCGGTCCCATCAACTTGTCTTTTTTTACCAGGAAAAAAAAATAACTATAAATATAAACTTTTCTCCATAAAGATTTAGAACATAAGCACCTTATCTCCGTAAACATTTTCCTTTTCCCCGGAAAAAATGTTAATGTTATGCTAATGAGGTAACAATACTAAATGTAATGATGATGTTATTAGGCTGAGGCTTTCTTATTTTTTTTCGTTACAAAAGAAATCTGCGATGGTTGAAAAGGGAAAAATTCCAATTTTCTTTTTCCACGACTTAAAGTGGCAAAGTGTTGAACGTCTACCGTCTTCATAATGAATAAACTGATAAACAAAACTTTTGCTTTGTTTCGTGTCGGGGAAAAAAGTTTTCCTTTGTCAACACGATGAAGAGCGAGCTCACTTTGTCATCATCAACATCCCATCATCATCAAGCTCATTGTCAGTGTGAAAGACGGTCTGTGGAAAATGATTTCGGTGGAAAAAGGCTGCAAGCTGGGGACAGCAAGTGTGAGCTGATAAGTTAAGCTGTCTTGGAGTAGAGCTAGCCAATAACACCTTTCCCGTAAAATAACTTTGTTGTTGATGCACTCATTCTACTTTTCTCATTGATTCCCTCGTCTATGGGTCTGGTGAAAGAGAGTGTGTTAGGACAAAGGACTCATAAACCGAAAGTATTTTTGCAAGCTGGTGTGTGCCTCTGCGTCTGGCTAACACCAATGGAAATGCTTTAAGCTTCCCACTTTCCCCTGTGTGAAAAGGAATAGATGTTGCGTGCAAAGCTTCCACAAATCTCTCCCTTCTCGCTTCGATGACCAATTTTCCCTTTCGTTCCAGCAACAACTGCTTGTTGAATAAGGCGACATGACTTTCCCTCAGAAAAGGTGGAATAAAGAGAGAGAGAAATAAGAAATACTTCATCAATTTCTTTCTCTTTCTCTCTCTCCCTTATATTCAGTTTACTTTCACTAGACGAATGCATGCGATAATGTTGCAACACTTTTTTTCCCAGTCGTGCAACCCTGCAACTCTGGCATGAGTCTACACACTTTCTACTTTATTAAGATTCTGAAAGAGTTTAATTTGAGTGATATGCACACGCATCAAATCATCATCGTGAATAAGAGCATCACATCGTATCCCCTGCGTATCTCTTCGAAATCAGTTGCCACTTATAGTAGCTCCTTCCCTGAAGAAAAAAATGTTTACCTGGGAGAAATAAAAAGTCTCTGGTAGAGATTTCCTCTTATCAAAAAAGTATCAAAAAGTAGAGAGCTAGATAGAGATAGAGCAGCGGTGCTGCTAATGGAGTGGTAGATGGTTTTCCTCTTGTATCCCCACAATCAAGTTCAAAGCTTGTAGTTACATGTCGGTGAGAGTGAGTGGTGTGTTGTCTATATTTTTTCGCTCTCAATGAATTGAATGGTTGTCTGATTCAGTGAGGATGAGACTGACTCACTGACTAAGTGAGTGGGAGAAAAGTGAGAGCTTTTCATCTCATCCTAACCACTACCACTTCTCTCTTTTCCCATCTCCACTTTTTTCTTTCTCTCCTGCCACTTATGTCATCAACATCATCTTCATCGTCACTAAACCCAAAAGCGGAGATGGATGAACAAGTCGACTATGATGAGATCAAATCACTCAAAATATTTTCCCCTTTAGCTCGCTATACACTTTCTTGATGATGAGCTACATGCAAGCACTTCAAAACCTTAAGCCACACGCAGATGAGTACTGAAGACTTGTATGTACAAGTTCAACATCAACGCACACACTTGCTAAGCTCAAGACGCTGATTTATGAACAATTTTCATACAAAATTTTTCCACCAAGTCTCTAATGCGTGAGCTTAATCATGCAAAAAAAATGTATTAAACTTTGATTCCATCTAACCTCCATGGGAAACAGGAGACCGCAAACAAGTCTCAGGAATTCATTTCAGAGATAAAATCCCAGATGAAATACGTGTAAACATAAAGGCCATTTTTCTAAAAATTATTTTCACTGTATTTTCCTCACACGAACGAGAAAAGACTCACCTGCATCATCCTCATAAGTTGGGAAGGGCTTATGAGTCTTTTCAAAACTTTTTCAAAACCGGATATTAAGTAAGAAGGGGAATACGAAACGTACACAAGTGACAATTATTGACACCTCCAAGACATTCCACTTCCTGCTCATCACCCAACAAAACTTTCACTTCAACAACACTTTCTTTCCCTTCCACACGCCCAACAAAACTTTTTTCCCACTTAACTTAACGGTCTGGTCAAACAGGAGGGTGGATAGTGGATAGCCCACTTGTCTTTCGTTACTGTTGAGAATTTCGAGATAAAAGTTTTAAACAAAACCCTTTACAAACTTTTACAAACTTTTTCCTCTTCGTGTGACAACGAAAAGTGTTCGTGGAATGGTGGTGTGAGTGACCTTCTAACATGAAAAGCAAATTTGGGTCCTCTCCAACAAATTAGCATAATGCTCTAAACTAGTAATTACTAAAATGTATATCCTTTTCTTAGAATAAATAAAGGGTGGCCGGTGAATTGTGATGGGGTTTCAAATTTAAATATTTTTTAAATGTAAAGTTTGATGATTTTTTTGAAATGTGGGTTTTAAAGAGGAAGAGTTTGGATTTATGCTAATAAATGTCAAAAAATTAATTTGCATAACCATTAATTTTTTTGCGCCTCTAATATTCCAACACGTTACAATAGGAGATTTTGTCAGATATTTTGACAACGATTATCTGTACGTAATAATTGTTAAAACATAAAAATCAGTCTTTGGAGTTAGCAGAGAAGTGGTTTCCATTGTTTGACTATGTGGAAAATGAGCTGCATTCATCCTTTAACTTCTCCAAAAATAACTAGTCAAATCCCCTATTTTAACGTGTTGGAACATTAAAGGCGCAAAAAAATTAATGGTTATGCAAATTAATTTTTTGACATTTACTAACATAAATCCAAACTCTTCATCTTTAAAACCCACATTTCAAAAAAATCATCAAACTTCAAATTTAAAAAATATTTAAATTTGAAACCCCATCACAATTCACCGGTCACCCTTTAGCTTTTGCAAAGCCAACATCTCATTTCCTCATTTTTCTTCCACAATGCTCTTTGAGCGACGTCAGACCACCCATTTCTTCTCTCTCTCTCTCTCTCTCTCTCTCTCTAATAATGATGATGATGATAGCGATGACAATGAAATGAAGCTTAATGTCCGGCAAAGTGAGCATATTGCAATAATAACATAAGTAGCTCCATTCAAACATCAGAGGGAGAAAGTGGCAGAGCGTAAATAAAAGTAGACAGAGCTCCTCCGATAAAAATAGGGCTTGTGCCAAACAATACAGTGGAGGGAGAGAAAGTGTGTAAATCTCTACCAGAATATTTTCCATTCTTTGATCGTCGTGATCGATATCAATGAATAGACTATGAAAAAAAGTTTTCCTCTTTCTCCTTCTTCTTCCCAAGACTGATACAAGATTGGCTTCACATACAAGGGAGACTTTGGAGAAGTGAGTCGAGCCATGGGACTGACAAGCAAATGGAAACTATCAATCATACGGAGTGCTCATGAGACAACGAGTTGAGAGTCCATGGCACAGCATAACATGGTAATAATACAACATTTAATACATTTTACAGATGACTTCTCTCTCTTTTTCTCTCCTATCAGGGCAACAACAATGAAACCCGAATTTCGCCTAACTAAACACCTTCTTCTTTAACTTCTTCCAGAAAGAGGGAGAGAGGAAGTGAGCAAGCAAACAATAAAAAATCCATAAGCTTTTGCACACCCTGCCCTTTTCTTTAAATGGTTCGATTCCTTTTCTTCAGATGATATATCAGTTGGGCATTGTACAACATGATAAAGGCCATTACAATCAATCTTCCACCATGTCCTTGTCCATTCACCTCTTCCAAAGAATTTACAGTGAGCTCCACCAACAAAATCGTTTACAAAACATGTAGAAAAATTAATATCACTTTACCCTTATCGCCCGATCACTCTTTTCATTTTAGAAGGCATTTAAAATATTTACTCGTTAATAAAAACGCAAACCATTTCAATCTTCCGACATCTCCTCGTAATCTGTCCTTTTCGATACTTAAAAACCTATTCCACCAACCTCTTCTGACCGACATAGATATAAATAAAGAAAATGTAGGTTTTTTTCCATTAGCTGTAGAATGGAGACAGGTATGTACTTCCCCGTGAAAATTTATAGAGCTTCGCATTTCCACTAAATATATATACTTTCCCACAACGATTTCCTCCTCCACATTTTTAACATTTCCATTCATAAATCCATCGGGATCGAACAAGGGGGAAATGTTTTAGTATGTTGATAGTGGTGGACATAAAGCCCATTAAATGCAAACAAGCGAGTGGGCCTCTAGGAAAATCTATTCTTTCCTTTGATTTTGATCATTAGCCAAACTTGTTTAACCGAGACTGAAAGATCGCATCGTCCACCATTCCATGACTGTGTGTGCACCGCCCTCCCAAATGTGTCTTGAATTTCAAAGGGAAAAACTCGAAACGATATGATCCTCTGATCCACCTAATGCCTGTCCAGGAGTGTACGGTGTAAAAGGATGAAAAGAGAAAGAAAAACTATTACAAGATCAACAACCCTCGCATTACTTTCCTCTCAACTCAATTCAATCTCTCATTCCATAATCATCTCGCTCTCCTATTCTCCTTCCACATGGAACTAATATTAATAGGAGGAGATGGAAAGGAGAGACAGGAAACCCTCTTCCAATTCCTTCTTGGAAGACTCAACATCTAACAAACATTCATTTAAGACCAATCCAACCCCAACTTTTCCACTTATGCACGCCATCCTTGCTGGTTGATAGCCTTGGGCGAGAAAATAATAAAAGATTGAGGACGACACACAAGTGAGGGAGATGCTAAAAACTGGTCTCCACTTTCACTCTAAACATATTGCTTTCCCTCTTCAATTTCCCCTCGACATTCCCTACCCCACTTGAGCCTCTATGCAGATAACCTGGAAAACAAGAGCGGTGGAAAGGGTTTCCAATGAAATATTGCTCTCTTAAATGAAATAATGACTAATAAAGCTAAAATCACTAAATATTGAGCCTTATCCAATAAATAAAAGCACCAGACAAGTTGGCAGGATGCAGTGTTTTGGGAGTCAAGTACAAATATTTTACTCCCTTCACCATTCACTTTTAATGATCGGATCAGTCTCCATTTATTTAAATCTACCCACTGATAAATGTATCAAAATGAATTATACTATCGCGCTTATCACAAATCTACCAACATTTCTCTTCCACGTGGAAATGTTGGGCGACTAGATTTTAGCAAGAAATTATGCTAATCACTAATCACTGGAAGATTAAGAAGGGTCGACCCTAAAAAACAATTCCAAATTTTTTAAATTAGTTAGCCTAAAATCAACAAATAAATGGATAGTAATTCAAATTTTTATTTTTCATTACAATTTTATACAAATCGGCATCATGATTGAGGTAATAAGGCTATAAATATGGTAATTATTAAGGATATAAACTCATCAGAAAGGGAGTGGAATTGGCAGGAGAGGTTTCGAGCTGGAGCAGCGGCCACCCAATGAAAGGAAGTGAAAGGAACACCACCATTTATTTATTTGGGAAGGTTGGTGAATTCGATGCTGCTGGCTAGACAGATACTACTTCGTCAGTAGTCTCCAAAAAAGCACATTCATTCTGATGCGGGCTATGAGAGGGAGAGAGAGGGAAAAGGAATGAAAAAAGTAAAAAGGAAACAGGCATAATGTTGCAATTAATCTAAGCCGTTGTCAGACAACCGTGCAAGGTTTTTAGACCCGCTATTAATTGTGCTTTTCAGGGAGCGAGAAGTAAGTGCTTTAGCCAACAACAATAGACAACTGAGGATTGTTAGTTGGAACTACTCGAACAACTAAACATGCATTCCTTTCATTCCATTTTTATTCCCTCTTTATAAACTCGCACATCCACGAGGGAAAGAGAGTCTGAGAGCCAAGTTTATCCAGAGTAATACAGACTTCCTCTAGTTTCCCCCGTTTCAATTAGACTTTCATGTTGACCGCAAGAGCAGGACGGGCGATTAACATTCATCAGGTCTCTCTTTATTTTCTCAATCCAGGAGCTCCCAATGACATCCGCAACTTATCCAGTGACAATGCCACCCTTGCTTTTAGTCACACATTAATAAATATGCATTGAATCACTGACAATGAGACTTTACCAAGCACGAAATTTTTTTGCCGTGTGGGATATTGAGTAAAAAGCTAAACAAAGAGATCTTGACTGATTGCAAGGAGGAGAGAGAGAGAGAGAAAGGGGGAGAGAAGCAGGAAAAAATTGTCAACGAGGCGTGAGACAAAAGCACTTCCATCCTCACACTCAGGTTCATCTGAGTGAACAGGAAGAAAATCAACATAAAGCCATGCTAAATGAGCTAGCAGCCTCCAACAAGTCAGCGAGAGGATGAAAACGTATCTTTTAAAATGCACATCACACGCTTCACGCTTTCGCATGGAAAACAGTTTTCACTCTGCCATTCATCCATCCATCCCACTCCGTCTTTATTTTTTAACCGCAACAATTTTCCCTCTTCATCACTCTTTCCCAACCAGAAACAAGTTAAAGAAAGGAGTAAAATTCCCTGACAAAGTGGGATCAACGATGTAAAATACCAGCGTATAATGAGCACAATGACAACATCCATCAAGCCAAGAGAAAAATAGCATAAAATTATGGAGTGAGCACGTTGGCAATACGCTTCTTTATTAATTGTCGGTTCTCTCATTCCCTCATAGAATAAACGAGCTTTCTGGGAAGAAAACTACTCACTTTATCATCTCGCCTTCGAGACCCCGAAAGAAAGGAGATCGAGGGAGAAAATTGAAAGTGTTTTTTCCTCCGTCTCCTTAGTTAACCTAATGCTATTTATGATTTTTCCCAAATAACATTCCCTCTCTAACCCTTTTTATCACGAGGTGGTGGCAGTAGGAGGAGGGAGCTAGGATGAATGATGACTGATTATTCTAGATTTTTATTTCATGATAGCCTCCATCTTCTCCTTCAACAGGGTAAACTTGTTCGCAATTCATCGCAAGAGTGAACCCATCTGCTCTCAACCAATTTTCTAACATTTAACCTTATTCACTCAGCAACAACAACAAGTCATCAGCATCATGTTTTGCTTTTTATTCGCTTTTGAGTGACGACCATCTCATTCCTCTGCACTCTAGTAGAACATGATGAAGTAACAGTTTATAATAAAAATGGGCAATTTTCTACCTCATAGAAATTTCAAATCACGTCCCTCCCCCGTAAAACTCACTGGCGGAAATTAATACACACTTTTTTCACTTAATATAGAACTGTGCAATAAAATTGATTGCTTCCAAGCAAAATGGCTTCCTCTCTCCCTCATTGTTGGCTGAACAAGGTAGAAAATATGTTACATGAAACATTAAAGAGACAAACTGTTTTATTCCCCTTTGTCTCTCTTTCTCTCCCTACACATCAAATGGAAAAGTGAATAATACCGTGACACTGTTATCTCCTAATAGTTTTTACTCGTCAAAGAGAACCAGCAGTTGTCTCTTTACCCTCTTCCGAATCAAATAATTTCACGACTCAATACATACTTTTTATGGTGAAATAGAAAGCAAGAAAATTTAATTAAATTGACGAGACAATACGCAGCAGACACGAGCAATATGGAAACAACCATGAATAAAATGTGACAAGCATTTCCCTCTTCTTCGTTTTCTCTCATCACTTTCTCCCAAGTCAAACCCATGTGGAGTAGGCGTACGATAAAGGGACAAGATGAATTCATAATGTAAACGGGAATGTCATCTTTTTCTCCACAATAATACTAGGTCGAATGTCTT